>JAKXYG010000011.1:17500-29783 GCA_025895645.1 Cardicola forsteri | reverse complement strand
TATTATTATTATTATTATTATTATTATCATTATGATTATGGGATTTGCAACAGGGAATTTCACAATTATTTACAGAGATTTTTTATTTAATTTTTTTTATTTAAATGTGTTGCAGTCACGCGGTAGCAGTTATATTGCCGGTTGAAAAGTTAAAATGATTAGAGTACACGACTAGATAGTACATAATTATGACAAACAAGTGAAATCTCACTTTTTAATACACATGGTACAATCTTGCGTTGCCCCTTACTTGTAACATAATAAACAAAATTTAATGTACCGGTCGGAAGAACTCAAACCGATGCCATTTAATCTGGCGTTTTAACTATCACAGATATTCCTGAACATAAAAGCCAACACAACATTATACTGGTGAATATTTTGCTAATTACAACGGGTTGTAAACTGTATCAAATGTACTATTGACCTTGACACAAAATATGACAAAATGATTAAACAAATACTGATTAATAAAAACCCTTTTGTTGCATAACATAAATGTGATTATTAATGTTTGATTGAAACAATAATATTATGTTATACATATTAACATTTTTTATAGAATAAGTTAATCCATTACAATTTTAAAATACAGATATTTTCCAAGATGGTTCAATAGTATGGCGATACACTCGAACTTAGATTTAAAAATCACCACGCAAGCTAAATGCGGCCTTTTTTACGTTTTGTTAAACGGAACAATTAAATAAAAAAGAAAATTTGGACAATTATTCTAGTACTATTTTTATATAAAAAAGTAGTATCTCAAAACCATTTGTTTCTGTGGCGGCTTTTGCAAACTAATAATCTACTCTGTTTGAGCCAGAAATGAAATTTGACAATTGCTAAAAAACATTACAAATTATGCATACGATACAAATGTATCATTACATTACTTTCTACATGTACAAAACAGCCTATTTTTTATATTCCAATGATAAGAATAGAAACGTTATACCAAATTTCTTAAGAAAATCGATAATATAAAGCGGTGATTGAATGAGTACATAATCGTTTTATTGTTTCTTTTAAATATTTTTTGTTTGAAAGGCGATTAAATTAAACTATATTTAAAAATACAGTACAATATTGACTAAAAACACCAGAAAATTCTGCAATTTCTTATTATTATAACTACTACTGCTACTACTACTACTACTACTATTATTATTATTATTATTATTAGTGTTATTATTATTTTAATAATAGTAGTAGTAGTAGTAGTTACTATTAATATTATTTATTATTATAAAGTTTAATATATTAATTATTTTTTATTTTTTGTTCTGTATATTACTTTGAATGTATTACGAAAAACATCTTTTAGCAGTAGACAGTTTAGCAATGCCGAACGCTTGGGTCCGCATTTTAATGCCGGTGGTGGGATTTAAACCCATGCTTACCGAAGTCCAAATCAAGCGCTGTACCTCTAGACCACCAGGGCAATAAAATAATAACACTAGTCTCATTATTTTGTGCCTCCCCACGGAAATTTTTAGTAAAAAACGAAAGATTTATCTGTATTTGAGATGACATCAGAGGTACAATTCATAATAAATGATACTAAGAAATGTGTACTTTAGGTGTGTGAAAGTAATTACATAACAATACGTATAAATTAGTTTGATAAGTTAATAACAAGGTCTTTTATATAGTGATTAGGATTGGTAAGGAATGGGCATACATACAGCATACACAAAAATTTGTACGTTTGATCATCCTGTGTACTCCCGATAATTTTCCTTTTTTTAGTATTTCATGCATAGGATGAGTGATGTTGTTCCCAATTGGGATAATAGTTCGAAATATATATTAATTAGTTTACTTAGAAAATCACTGTATTTAATTGCCCCAGATATGGAAATAAAAATTATACATCTTTTAATTGTGGTAAAATCTTAATCCAGAAAACATTCAGGGTAAACACTATAATAGAACCGACAGAAAACACAATCTGACATGTATAATAGAATAATAATATGACTTCATACTTTTAATTTATTAAGGTGTTTTATATGATCAATATAATTAAATATTTTTTTTTTAATTCTCAGATATATAATAAATAATAATATTACTATTATTATTATTATTATTATTATTATTATTATTATTATTATTATTATTATTATTATTATTATCATTATTATTATCATTATTATTGCTGTTATTATTATTATTATTAACAATATTACTACTATTATTATTGCTGTTATTATAATAATTATTATTATCATTACTATTATTATTATTATTGTTATTATTATTAATATCATTATTATTATTATCAATATTATTATTGTTATTATTATTATTACTATTATTATTATTATTATTATTATTATTATTATTATTATTAATATCATTATTATTATTATTATTAATATCATTATTATTATTATCAATATTATTATTGTTATTATTATTATTATTATTATTATTATTATTATTATTATTATTATTATTATTATTATTATTATTATTATTATTATTATTATTATTAATATATGTGATATATGTGTATCTTAAGATAACTTTAAGTACTCTGATTGTATCCCTGAATCCATCTACTAGAGGAAAAGCTCAGTTCTTCCGCTGCATCTATCTAGTCCAGGATGCACCACGTGGAGGAGCAACATTCACAAATATCACCATTATTACAAATTGAGACTTTATAAGCATTACTCAAATCCTCAGAATCATTAGCATCCCCATTGTTATCATTATTACACTAAGGTTTAATACCCCCACCCTCCAATAGAGATACAGTTAGCACGTAAACACATAATTCCCTTTGTCCACCACAATTTAACACACTAAACATAGGACAGACACTAGGAACATGATGAACAACAATTTACTAACAGACTAGTAACTTTATGTGAGTTGGCTGTGTGTCTACGTGTAACTACAAATGGAATCAGCATTCATTGACTGGGTTATTATACAACGCAATAGGATGGTATAATTTGTTACTTTATCTATTTTTTTATAAAAATGAATTTGATCAAAAAAAAAACATGTTATTTGTTTTTAAAAATGAGTTTTAATTTACAATAACAATAACAACAACAACAAAAACAACAATTAGGTTGGGTGTATAAACAATGTTTAATTTTTAATTTAATTAATAATAATAAAATGAACATTTTTATTATTATCAAATCGACATTCTCCTATCCCTAGAAAGACAATTTACTCCGTTTCCTAATAATGTATTTTTAGTATGTTTACTATTTTGAAACGCATCTTTCAGAAATGAACAGTGTTCAGCCAAGCCCAACATGAGCCCCCATTTAGTGGACCGTTATTGTTATTAAAAAACGACTAACAAATCACCACAGTCATTGGAATTCAAGGTTTTTAAAAAGTACAAGTGATTTTAATAATTATAATTTAGAGACAGTTGATATATGACTTTAGCATAGAAAGTGAATTGACATTGCATTGAGGATTACTCATAGTAAAACGACTCAGATTATTATTATTATTATTACTACTACTATTATTATTATTATTATTATTATTATTACTACTACCAGTATTATTATTATTATTATTATTATTACAAAGCCCTTCTGCTTTAAAAAAATGTTTTCATGTATTTGAACATTTTGCCAAACGTTTTGCTTGATCCCATGAAATATTCATTTCAATTAAATCTTCCCAAATAGTTCTCAGCCAAGTTTTCTGTGGTCTGCCCCAATCTTTCTTTCGCCATTTACAATTGTTCATTCCAAAACCGCTGCCGCTGGTCTTTCGGGCGGTAAACGTAGAATTTGACCAAGTAATTTTCTTCGTCTAATATGACAACACGTATCAGTGATACAAATATTGATTCCTAAAAATTACCGGTATTACTATTATTATTATTATTATTATTATTATTATTATCATCATTATTATTATTATTATTATTATTATTATCATCATTATTATCATTAATATTGTTATTATTATTATTACTATTTTTATTATTATTATTACTATTTTTATTATTATTTTTATTTTTATTATGATTATTATTATTATATTTATTATTATTATTACTACTACTAGCATTACTATTATTATTATTACTATTACTATTATTACTATTACTATTATTATTATTATTATTATTGTTTTTATTATTATTATTTTTATTTTTATTGTGATTATTATTATTATTATCATTATCATTATTATGATTATTATTATTATATTTATTATTATTATTACTACTACTGGTATTACTATTATCATTATTACTATTACTATTATTTCTATTACTATTATTATTATTATTACTATTATTATTGCAAAATTTTTATTGTGATTATTATTATTATTGTTATTGTTATTATTATAAATAAACCACTAGCAAATCCCAAGTTATTGCAATTCAAGTTGATTTAAAGCTATATAAGTAATTTTGATTGTTCTAATGCAGAAACAGCTGCAAATACCAATATATAAGATACATGATTTTAGCTTAGAAAGTGACTTGACATTCATTCAATTTAGTTGATCTACTTACACTACTAGTAGTATTAATGTGTAGTTTTGATTGGCCACATTAAATTTGATTTATTTTTTTCGTTCTGGTTTGTGTTAATTCCAATGTAATGTCGCCAGGTAATCTTTAATAAAGCATCTACCACTTTATCTATCATGTCTGTTCGCTTCCTCATTTTGCACCGTATCAACTCAACAAAATAACATTTAAAATAAATGGATATTTTTGCTTTTTAACTGCGCTACATATTGAAAACATGAACATGTTTCGCTTTATTCTACATTTCACTAATTAAATAAATATTTATGATTTATCTATCATAATAAAAACATTTTATTGCTTTTTTATGATTTTGACTTTTTGTATTTATTTTGCAAATTGTTACTCTCGAGGCTATTATCAATTGGTGTAAAAATATTATTACTTATGTGTATCACTATAAAAGAAATATCTTTTGGTAGTACAAAGCTGAACGTAAGCCCGTATTTAGTGCCTATGGTGCGATTCTAACCCAGGTTCGAGCACGTACCATTGGAACCACTCCGGCCTGGTTTAAACAAAACACCAAGTTAACTTTAATGATTGTTTTAAAGTGGTGATAACTACTCAAATTGTTAATATGTTAAAAACACTTGAATTTGTGTACATTCACATATTAAAACCCATTTTGTGTGCACAAAAACAATTTGTAACTTTATTAAATTTAGCGTGGACTTAACATATGCATGTTGCGTATGTGTGTATGTATGTGTAATTATTAATGTTAGTAATGCTTATAAAATCTCAATTTTCAATGATGGTAATATTCCTAACTGTTAGTCCTCCACGTGGTGCATCCTGGACTAGGTGCCCTAGGTATCTAGACTAATAACAGCAGAGCCCGAGTGCACAGCGGTATAACTGGGCTTCCACTACGGCGGGTGGGTGCGAACGTACACCGAGGATACTTAAAAGGTATCTAAATGTATACGTATATCATATGTGGCCCTTGGGCTAAGGGAGATAACCCTGACAAAAAATCAGGCGGCCTCGTCAATCTTTGCAAACAGTGGCGACGTCACAAGGATGCCGTCTACCAGCCAAAAAACTTTGTTATTCTTCCACGTTTGTGTTACGCTTGTCAAGCCATCGAAATCGATCGTTCTACATGTCGTATAAATATGGGAAATAATAAAGAGGTAACCACGTCACCAACCAAAATGAATGAATGTTTCATTAAGTGGACATTTTAGCGAAACCGGCGGACCGATGAGAACATTCGAACCTCTCGTTCGAGTCCAGCGTACCTTGTACCTTGCAGTCATTTTGTTCCATTTGAAGTAAACAACGGCACGTAGGTAAAATTTACCTATTGCCAATGTCTCCGTTGTATGTATAAAAATTCAAGCTCTATTACCAGACCACCGATTCCTGGCTCTCCATCTCTCTCTCTCTCTCTCTTATTCAACTAAACATTTATTTTACGTAGCTCACATTTTTATTACCTAAATGTTGTACAGGAAACACATGTTTTACAAAGTAAACATTTTAATTACTATTATTATTATTATTATTATTGTTATTATTATCATTATTACTATTAGTATTATCATCATCTTTTTTAATATTAATATTATTTTTACTAATATTATTATTATTGTTATCATTATTTTATTATTATTTTTATTATTACAAAACCCTTTTTTAATGTTTATTACTTTAAATGTTTTACAAGAAACATCTTTCAGTAGTGGACATTTTAGCGACGCCAAACGAATGGGCCCGCATTTTAAACCCATGCCCACCGAGGTCCAAATTCAAAATAACCCGGGATTTAAAATAAGCATGAGACAACACTAACAGCCAAAAAACAACAACAAAGTTCTATAATTTGAAAAGAACACCCGTGTGTTTGAACAGTTTGCCAAATTGTTCGCTTAAAACATTCTTCCCAAATAGTTGTTAACCAAGTTTGGTGTGGCCTACCCTCCCCCCCCTCAACTCTTCTTTTAGTATTATTAATTGTCCATTCAAAACCGTTCTCTCCGGTAGTAAACGTAGAATTTAATCAAATAATTGTCTTTGTTTGTAACAAAATAGATTATTTTTACAGAAGTCAGATTGCTCATACCATTCTCCTTTATCCAGGTTTGGGATTGTGCAAATTGAAGATTGAGCTTCCTTTTGGCTTTCACTCAACCTGTCATCTGTATAACTCTGTCATCACGTTACGTGCGATTACTTTTTTTTGCCACTGTTTGCCAGAATGGCGTCCTCTTAATTGTTTCCGCAGCAGTATAAGCTTTTTACAGAAGCTCAAACCCTCTTCCTTTATTCATACTTGGGACTGGCTAGATTGAATCATTTTTTGATTCAAACTAGTTTGGAGTAAAAAATGTTTAACAAAAATAATAATTACTGTAAAACACACACGCGGACATACACAATGTAAACAACCCATAAATCATTTTAGCTGCTTTATTGTACAAACAGTTTACGTCAAACAAATTGAGGAAAATACACAAACAAGATAATTATTTGTTTGGTAGTGTATCAATAAACATAACAAGTATAGTGAACAATTTATTGGTAATAGTCGGCTTTAAGTGTTGTCAAACAAAATTAAACTTTGACCAATTTCAAATTCTTGACAAAATGTAGCAACTTATTTACAAGATTTTGCCGCACTTCAAGCTTAAGGTCAAGGTCAAGGTTATATCTATTAAAGCACCTGGTTCCTTTTATAACATCAAATAAAAAAATAGAAAATGTAGATTGTGAGATGAATTCATTTCGTATATTCTCTTTTGGCAGACGTATTTTCTAACAAGTGGATAATTAATATTATTTTATTATTATTATTATTATTATCACTATTGGCTCTTTTCAAACATTTAAACAGTAAAAATCAAGCAAAATTATTAACAAAAGTAATTTCTAAAAAACAATAGGTAGAAACAATGTAAAATAAATCAATACTGTTAGATTTTCCAAGCCGATACGGAAGGTGATACTCAAAAGATGAAACCCTATTTTCAATAATCCAAAGAAAATTCTCTCACCAGAAAGATACATTTTAACGGTGTAAAACTATTTTTTCTTATAAAAAATGCCAATAATCCTAAATGTTTACAACATTTGACAATCCCATTTTTTTGTCGCCATGCGGAATATCCTGGACTTTTACCTTGGAGAATGGGAACATTTAGGGTACTTTAATCATATAGGATGTGTCACAATCCTGAGGATTTGTATAACATTTATAAAGTTTTAATTTTTGACAATGATGCATTTTGGACTAAGTATATCTATACACCGAGTATATAGAGGTATAACTGGATTTTTTTTAAATACAAAAGTGTTTAATACATTCAAATAGAAGTAGCATAAATTAAATTCCTCTAATTTAACATAAATACAACATTTTTACTAATTCAATAACTATTTTGTATGATAAAATATTTGTATAACTTGTCTGTTCATTCAAGGAATAAGAAGAAAAAATCAAGTAGAAATTTATTGAATTAGAAATATTCAAAATAAACAAAAACATTTTTTTAATATATATATATGTATATTTAAAAAACATTTATCTTAACTAATACATTTATTATTAATAAAAAATGTGATTAAAATAATTATTTTTTTCTTTTTCCTGATTCAGTGTTTAATGCGAAACAATTTTTTAGCAAGTAACCATTTAGCCCGAGGTTAAATTCAAACCCACGCTTTTCTAGATTCAAGGCTAACGCTTTGATAATTCTTCCAATCTCTCGCCAAAAGACCTTATGACCATATTTGAATCATTTCTCTTAGAATATTATTACTATTATTATTATTATTATTATTATTATTATTATTATTATTATTACAAAGCCCTTTTACTTTAAAAATAAGCATGGAGCAATAGATTATTTTTGAACTAGTTGATATTTTGGAGCATTTAGTAGTAGAGTTTAAAGCCTTTAAACATGTTCATTTTATATGTATATTGGCAAAAAAAATTAATCGTTATTTGGCAATCGATAAAATTCAAATTAGTGAAAAATCAATTTGCTTTGTAACGAAAACAAATGTGGCGCCATTTAACAAATTAAAATTTTTGTTTCAATTTTACACACAAAAAATGAGTTTTTTGGAAAAATAAAAATAGGAAGGGAGTAATGATTTATTAATTATTATGTTCAACTCTAATTATTAGTAGTAGTAATAATTTGTAATTAGAGTATATTTATTTGTTAATAATAAAAAATCAATATGTACTGAATACAAATCATTATTTGAGCATTAGTATATTGAAGTTCAAGGTCATTCGTTAATTATTAGCTATTAACTTCTATCTTTAAATAAATTGAAATTTCATTTTTTATTAAGAATGATTTTTATTAATAGGTTTTCAACAAGCACGGCTGTTTTATTCTTATTTGGAATTATCAGCAGTGCGTACATGACCCTATCTGCTGTCAGGCCAGCGCCTTAACCACTGAGCGGCGACTAGTTCAAGTTGACTCTGTAAATTTATCATTTATAGCCAATTTGATCAATTCTAATTGTCCATAATTTTATGTCTATTCCAGATGGCTCGTCCTTTACAGGTGAAAATCGCCGATATAGAACGACGTACAGGTGTGTTCGTCGTTCCTTTCTGTTTCATGTCGTTCATCGGTGTCGTGTTGCGTTGTCATGCGACAATTTCGTTCGTGTTGTTGTCGCTGTTGTTGTTGTTAACAAAAATTGATGTTGTTTTTGTAATTTTGTAATTTTAATAAATTTGGGCGTGGGTTGTTTTTTTCCGGAATTATTTCTAATTTTGCTGGTTGTTTGGAACATAAACGATGGAGCTAAACAGGCTATTTAAAAACAAACTAAGTAATATTATTATTACTAGGAGCATTATTATTATCATTACTATCAATTATTATTAATATAATTATTATTATTATTATTACTATTGTTATTTTTATTATTAATATTATTACTATTATTATTATTTTTATCACTTTATTATTACTATCACCATTATTAATATCTTTATTATTATTATTACTATTGTTATTTTTATTATTAATATTATTATTATTATTATTATCATTATTACTCTTATTATTAATATTCTATTATTATTATTACTATTATTATTAGTAGTAGTAGTATTGTTATTATTATCATTATTATTATTATTATTAATAATAATAATAATAATGTTGTTACTAATATTTTAATTATTATTAATAATAATAATAATAATATTATTATTATTATTAATACTATTATTGTTATCACTGTCATTATTATTAATATCACTATTATTGTTATTAATATGATTACTATTATTATTATTATTATTATTACTCTTATCACAATTATTAATTTTTATTATTATTAATACTATTATTACACATAATGTTTTTTAGTAAATTGTTACTTTTATTTTAGTACTATTAATAATAATTTTTTTTAAGTACTATTATTATTATTTTTATTATTATTATTACAATTACGATTGTTATTATTATGATTATACTTTTATTGAATAGCTGTCAACGACCTGGTTCCTGATCCTGACTAGAATAAGACGACCAAGTCATAAATTGAAATTTTTGAAAATAATTAACATTTCTTAAAAAATTTATCTTTAAACGAAATATTGAATTGCGTTTACATAATTACAAAAATAAGTTCAAATTAATGTTTACAACCCTCAATAACAATTACTGCAAAAAAGTGATTATTTAACTAAAACCTCTCTAGCATCTACATAGCATACAAGAGAAACGTTACTTTAATTATAGAATATACAATACTATATAATAATTTAAAAAAAACTATAACTATATATACATATATATTGTAAGTAAAAAAAATTATATAAAATATCAACTGGTGCAAAATCGGAAATAGAGTAAAATGATTAACATTATTTATAACGTCAACTATTAATAAAAATACAGATTGCACGCAATTGTTTTAGTTACCAAATGATTAAGAACATTACAACGTTCAAAACATTTAATAATCTATGTAATCGCCTTTTTTTTGAACAATTTAATCCAAGCGTTTTAGAATGCTGTCAATGAAAGTGTTGATATATTCTTGTTTTATTCCATATTGAACAACAAACCGAATGCGTTTACATAAATCCTCAATTTTGGTATGCTTATTGATATTGCGCTTTAGCATACTAAACAAATTTTCCGGGCAGTTAGGTGGCAATTAAGCAAAAAATAGCTTTTTTAATTTTAGCCCCTCTACTGTCTAAATGTAAATATAAAGCAAATATAGTAAAGTTAGATAAATATGACGTTACCTTTTTGGATGTATGACATAAAGCATTGTTTTGAAAACCAGTAGTAAACCCCGCATAAATGTGCTGCATTTTATAATAAAAAACATCCTTTATAACTAAAATAATTTTTTTATTATTTAAGGTACTAGATATAATTCTCCATTTAATAGGTTGTTAATTATACTTAATACCAAACCAACACATTACTTGTCGAGGGTGGGCTTTTTTTCTAACAACCGAGAGTAAATGTTTTTAAAAACTTGTCCCACACAACACTTTGTTTTTAAAACCAAATGGTTTATCCCAAATAATTGTTTTATTAACAAAGTATACGGAACGCCAATAACATAAATGTTGTTTACTCCATAGTTTACAAAAGGCTAATTGGTTATCCTTTTGTTTGTTTGTAATAAATAGTTTGATATTTGGTGATTGTAGAGTTAAACCAGATTTGATTGCTCTGTTTTTTATAGTAGAATAAGTAAAACTGTTTAAACTATTTTTTTTAGTTTTTAAAATAGGTTTATTATAACTTTTTTTAACTCTATAATAATTTTTTAATTATTTGTACTTGTTGTTGCACGTTTTCTTCCAACATTATCATAATTTTGGGGTTTTTGCCGTTGATAATCCGATAAATTGTTAAAAGGTTAATTCTATATAAATCTGTTAATCTTTTTAGTAAAAATTTTTCATTTTTTAATTTTTTAATAACACGGTGTTCATTTTCAGTAAGATAAAAGCATTTTTTATTACTATTTCAAAAACAATGCAAGTAGAAAGCAGAATTAGCGGCTCAGCGGAATTTCAAGGTTAAACGTAAATAATAAATTATTAGATTTATTTAAAAAATTTTATTTAAAATTAAGAAAAATAATTATATTATTTTTATTTATATAGATTAGAATAATTAAATGTTTATTTTGATAATAATTATTACATAACAATCAGTGCAGATTTGAATGTGTGTTTAACATTAATTTTAAGAATTAATTATTGTTCATTTTTAATAAAATTAAGCACATAAAATAATAAAGGCTAATTATTATAAAAATTATGTAATTTTAACTTATTATTCACGTTAATATATAGCTTTTAAATATTTATTTCGGCCGACTCAGTCTTCTTAAATAAATATTTTCAAGTATATATAAAGATCATTAAGCACTAGACATTATTTCTTTTAATTTTTGATAGTTGTTTTTGATGAAAGAACATTACAATAAATTAATTTAGATTTAATAATTTCAATTTTTGCGGCAATTGTTAAAATGAAAAATATGTTTTAAGGCTACTTTGAATATGCATTGAAAAAGCATCTTTTTAAAGCGGTGGATATTTTGGCAAATCGAACGTGGAGCCGTCTTAGTGGAATCCTATGTTCATCAAATCAAAGTCGAAAGTACAAAATACACACACACACACACACACACATATATATATATATATATATATATATATATATATACTGTTGAAAGATGCGCGTTTTCCGTAAAGCATTTAAAGCAATAAGTTATTAA
>JAKXYG010000011.1:0-12500 GCA_025895645.1 Cardicola forsteri | reverse complement strand
TTTATTCAAACTAGGATAATGATTAGCTAATTGGTTGATGTAAATATCAAGTAGACTAGTAAATGTCTTTTCCATTCATCCTATCAATTCAATAGGCTAGATGGTTTCATATTTAAAATTATTTCCAAAATGAAGTTTTAGTTTTCCATTTCTCGCAAGCCTCTTGATGTGCTCATAAGAATTATGACGGTAGAAATATGCACTACACCGAATGTAGAAGATTCCATCTTGGCTAAGAATGTGGAGACGACTAATACTCATGCGGACAGTCCAGCATTGTCGATCGAAGATGATTTATCACACAAGCGCTTTAAAGATGATGAATCTAGTGCAGACAATTCAAAGTTAAATCAAAGTTCCAACAGTGATGACCAACCTTCTCCGTTTAAAGTCGACGATCCGATATTTCTAGTTACATCCGAATCAGAATCGAATTTGTTGACAACGACGTCAGAACATGGTGTCTTTCACCCCTACCGAATAGCACAGCAACCAACAGACATGAGTAATTTGGCTTCACAAAGAAGCTCCAAGTGTGGCAGTATGGTTAGTGTTGAAATGACTTCGAACGAGCACTGTTCACCAACAAATGGTATGAATAAAGTTAGGTCAAATCATGTACACAGTTATGGGGGTATGTGTGTGTCTGTGTATTTGAACTGTACATTAATTAAAAACTTGTTTGTAAACCCAAAATAATTTTTTTTTAATATAATAAACAGGTTCAGTCGAAGTTGTAGACAGTTTTTTATTGTTTGGTTGCGTATTTAATTAATTCAAAACGCGATTGTTCTCGAGAGCTTGATTGTTCCACCTGATTGTGCATAACATTTTTGGCTTTGAGAATTGTGTATACCAAACATCGTTTTCAGAATCATGTTGCTTTCACTTCTGCGCCTTAATTTAATGAAATGACGTTCTCTAGCAACGATTTTGTAAAGACCAGATTGCTAATCTTAGACTTAAACCCTCCTCATTACTTGGAACTGTTTACTGTGGCGTTGAGATTAAACCAGCACATCAACATACATTATTTTTTATTCTGTCTACAAATGTGTTGTAATTTAATCAAAATGCCACCCCCACCATTTTTTTATCCACATGTTGATATTTTTTCTCCCATTTAGAAGAACGAAAACTATTTGTGGGTATGTTAAACAAACAGCAAAACGAGGAAGATGTCAAGCGTTTGTTCGAACCCTTTGGAGCTATTGAGGAATGTACCATTTTGAGGGATCAAAGTGGCAATAGCAAGGGTACGTGCGTTTTTTATAAGCCTGTCTGTATATCTATTTACATATTGCGTCTGTCTATATATATATATATATATATATATATATATATATATATATATATATATATATATATATATATATTATTGATTGTATTTATTTCAAATCAATAATTGTCTTTTTTTAATAAAACACAACTGATAAAAACCCCGAAGAAATGTTTGAGAATAAATAATAATATATATAGAGCGTTATTTTTCTTAAGATTTTTTACCAATAATATAGTTTGAAAAAAATTATTATTATATTATTAATTTTAAAAACCTTTTACTCTACAGAGCATAGGATAACAAGAATGTTCCATATAAGTGTACATTAAATTTTTGGCTTTGAAGATTCTGTTTATTTTGCATATTTTACTTTTAAAATCCGTTATCAAAATCACGAGGTTTGTGCTTTTTTGCAGTAGTTTAATGGAGTAGTGCTCTCGTGTTGTTTCTTCAGTAATATTAATTAATTTATAGAAGCCAGGTTGCTAGCATTGCGTTTAAACTCATCTCATTTCTCAACTAGACTTAGGATCTGCTATGGTTACTCAAGATTTTCTAGCAATTACATAATTTTTAAAAAATATTATTATACAGCATACAATACTATATTATTAGATAGTATGAAATATTATTATATTTTAATGTCAGCTGATTCATAATCAAATGTTTCAGTTGCCAAATACTACAAAATATATCATTCATCGTTATACAATTGACTCCAATGGTTTCATAAGCATAACAACAAACGTAAGAGAATAATGACATTTTTTTGACTAATAGATAGAATCCTTGTAATTTTATCATAGTTTACAAACGTTGACAAAATTGCCCGAATTTTTGTCAGGGTTATCTCTCTTAACCCAAGGGCTCTATGTATGGTATATGGTTGCGTTAATATACGTTTTGAGTATCGATCTATCAAAACGCAAGTTCAGTTATATCGCTTTACCTAGTCCAGAATAAGCCACACGAAGGCGGCAGTCAGAAATATCATCATTGGCAATTGTGTCTTTACAAGTATTACTCAAATCCTCAGAATCATTATGACAAAATACAGTATATAATAAAAGTTGAAAAAGCTTAGTTGAATATGACTACCGTTACAAAGATAGTTCTAGTCATTCTAAATAACTGTGAATATGTAAGTCCTGCCCTTCGTTTCCCATTACAAACTCGAGTTTGGTCAAAACCAAGAAATTATCCCTCCCTCTCCCCCTCCCCAAAAAAAACTATCTCCCATTTTTACAAAAGACAACAACAGACAACTAGTTACAATTTGCGTTCATTTTTAAGTCGGTTTTGATTACTTTTATGCTTGACGGGAAATGCATTTTTTCGTGTGCTTACAAAGCCCCATAGACAAGGTCCGGTGGTGGAACTCGAACTTAAGCTCATCCTTGTTACTGCTTTCAATGCTCAAAGGAAAACAGTGAAAAATTTAGTAAAGTCGAACGTGGGCCCGCATCTAGTGAGTTGGTGGTAGGGATCGAGCCCGATGACCATCCCCAGTTCGAGTCGAGCGCCCTACCGCTATATCACCTCTGTTAGTTAGTGCCCCCCCCCCAATTGACTATGTTGCAATTGAGTGAAGACTTTTCAAATTGTCAAACTACCTTTTCTTTACAGGATGCGCGTTTGTCAAATTTTCTACTCAACAAGAATCGCAAGCAGCTATTCTGGCTCTTCACGGAAGTCAGACAATGCCTGTAAGTAGTTCATTATTTATTTATTGATTTATTTATTAATTATTAGTATTACATTCAATAAAAGTAAATTCAGAATAGACAAAAATAGCACATTGAAGAAAAGTTTAAAATAATACAAACTGTTTATAACATCGATGTAGGGACCAATTTTAAATAATTAACGATCAATAAATAACATAATTTTAACTAAAATCCAATTTCCTAGTTTCTTACAAGAATTCATTGTCAATTTATTGCTAAACCTTGGAATTTTAACCGGTTTAGAGATGACAAAACTTAATAAATTTAAAGGGATATGTTTTGGATACATCTAACACAACACCAATATGATATTTTTTCGTATTCAGTAATTAAACAAAAAAAGACCAACGATCCACCAAATGATGTCACTAATGTCTCGACAACGAAGATTGCGGTAGTTTGGACACGTCTTTCATGGGCACACTTAAATGCCAATTATAAGAGAAGAAAGGATAGTTACAAAACATACTTCGATGCATGCTATTTGGGTCAATTTTCGCTTTATTTTGACAGAAACATTATTATGAAAATAATGGACCAACACATTTGCGATGTTTAACAAAATCTCAATTTCCAATCATGATGATATTCCTGACTGTCACCTCCACGTGACGCATTTTGAACCAACACTGGACGTGTGCTCCGGTGGAACGGATACAAGCATACCCTTAAGGTACTTAAAAGGTATTTTAAGGTATACGCATACCGCTGTGATCTAGCGGTACAGCGCTCGATTTGGACCTGGGTTTCGAATCCTACCACCGGCACTAAATGCGGGTCCACGTTCGGCTTCGCTAAAATGTCCACTGCTGAAAGATGCGTTTCCCGTCAAAACATTCAAAGTGGTAAAAATATGTAGCCGTTGGGCTAAGGGTGATAACCTTAACAAAAAACAGTCCTGCCCCATCAATCTTTGCGCCATAAAAGTTTATGGTCCAATAAACTTTACAATTACGTTACTAACTACAATGAATGAACTTCACGCTTTACGCATATCTTTGACAATTATGAACATTGGAAGGCAATTACTAGAAATGCTGTACAAACTTGAATCTAATAAAGGGATGACTTTATCATCACCAACTATTATCATGCTAAGCAATGGAAATTTAACTGATGTAACATCTTTTATTGTCCACATTTATTTGATGCGACTGTTGATTGATTTATTGATTGTTTAGGGCGCTTCATCGTCCATTGTAGTCAAATTTGCCGACAGTGAAAAGGAACGACATACACGGAAGATTCAGCAGCTTATTGGACCGATGGGTCTGTTGAATCCGACAGTTGCTTTGTCTCAAATCAATGGCAACATGTACAATCAAATGATCGAGGCAAGTGCTTGTCTGTTTTCGGTGTTCGATGACTTCTGCCAATGCGCATTCTAGGTTGGAATACTAATGATCGCATAGGCATTTAGGCTAAAAACAGCCAATATAACTGGACTTACCACTTCGACGCATACACTTCCAGTAGTTGAAAGGCAATTTAAGGTATATGGTATACCGTGTGTAGTTTTTGGGCTAAGGGAAATAACCCTGACAAAAAATCAGGCAGCCTCGTCAATCTTTGGGAACAGTGGCATGGTGACAAGGATGCCGTTTTCTAGCCAAGAGACTTTGTTATCTTTATCAAGCCATCAAAATCGATCGCTTAAAGATACAAAGATAGAAATAATGAAGAGGTTACTATGTCACCAATTACAGTCATCCTAAATTGCATTTCTTATTCGTTTTATTTTGATTGGTGACAAAGTCACCTTTTCATTCTTTCTATATAAAACGCAAGACAATAATGACGTTTCTTGGCTGACAGACAGCATCCTTTTTACGGCGTCAGAATCATCTCCTTTAGTCCAACGATTACGTATGGTGTGTGTATATCGTGGGTGTATGTTTGCACCCAAAGTGAAAACCCAATTATACCGCTGTACACTCGGTCCTTGCTGTGCTAGGCCAGACACGTCGTTTCGAATTCACCAACTGATAATTAGGTTTTTGAGAGTTTATGAGCACTAGTGAAATTTTCAAAATTATTGTTTATTTATTTATTTATTTATTTTGATTGGTTTGGATGTTTTACGAGAAATATGCCTTTTAGCAGTGAACGTTTTAGCGAAACCGACCCGCATTTAATGGATCGATGGTGGAATTCGAAGCCCCATGTTCACTCAGGTTCAAGTCGAGCACTGTACCGCTAGACAACCCGGGCACACATTCTAAATTTTATTTGTGGATAGGTGGACACAAGTACAATTCTCAGATTAATAATTGGAATACTCGAAATAATATTTTGTATTCCAACAACCAATGTGTCAGAAAAACAGACTTAGTAAAATGCGAGATTTGACATTAGATGAGTTCTCCATCACTGCATAACATGCAAGCAAGTGGATATTTTAAAAAAGCCCATCAATTTAGTGCCGGTGGTGCTGTACTATCCCGCCCTATTAATCATTGCTTGCTTGGTCGAAATTTGAATAGTCATACAATTGTACACTTCATTCTTTTTTGTATTTGTTGTATCAAATTCCGACTATCGCCCTTTCCATTCCAAACAGAGTATGTCTCAGTCGGGTTATATCAATCCCGTCGCAGCTCTAGCTCTCCAAATGCAACACGCCAATCAGCTGGCTTCTGTCAATCCCAATCAAAATTTGGCTCTAATGAATGTCTTGTCGGGCAATTCGGCAGGTCACGTAAATGCATCCATCCTCCAAGCTCCGCCTCCACTCACCGCTCCTCCCATCCAACCACCCCTCATTCATTCGGCTCCACCACCTGCTTCACGTCCCAACAGCTCGCAAACGTCCGTTTCAACAGCAGCAGCACTCAACGCCGCTTTGGCTGCGGTACTTGGTCTGTGTCCTACATCGAATCCGCAACAACAACAACAACAACAGCAACAATTATCCTTGCTGGCTGGCGAAACGATAGCTGCTGCCGCCGCCAACAATTCGAACAGTTCTAACAATCCGGCTGTGTTGGGCGTTTCGTCCGTCGCCAATTCGTCATCGGCGGTTGCGGCAATTATCAATGGATGTGCACCGTCGATGAATAATACGTCGTCAATGAATGGACTGTCTATGCCGACGATCGGTTTGGGCAATGAGTGTGGAAGCTTTTCAGCCGCCCAATTGGGACTTCATCCTGCTAGTCATGCGCAGAATGCCGCTCTCAATGGGTTGGGCGGTGTTCCACTGTCACTGAATCAGACCAGTGAGTTTATTACAATTATCATTATTATTATTATTATTATTATTATTATCATCATCATCATTATGAAAGCCCTTTAGCTATAAAATAAGCATCGGAGGCAGCAAAAACAAGAACAGGAAACATTTCCATGTGTTCGAACATTTTTGTTTGATTTCCCCATGATATATTCATTTCAATGTCATGCCTCGAATAGTTCTTAGCCAAATTTTCTGTGGTCTTCCAACCCTTCCATTACCATCTTCAATTGTCCATGCCAAAACCGTTTTTGGTGGTCTTTCGGGCAGTAAACGTAGATTTTGACTAAGTAATTTTCTTCGTCTAATCGCCTTTTACTCAACCCTGTCGTCTGGGTACGTGTTATCACTTCTTTGCCGCTATTTCCCGAAATGGCATCCCCTTATTGTTTCTTTACCAATATATATTTTTATACACGGGCCAGATTGCTAACCTTGAATTCAACCCTCCCCCTTTATCCAGGCTTGGGATTGACTAAATTGGCTCATTCCCGATTTTCTCTAAGTGGTGTTTCCAGGAAACAGTTTTAGCAAGTCAAAATATCGGTCGTGGGGGTACTCAAACCAATAGTCATCAAGGTCCAGCACTGTGTCACTAGATGTGAGATTCGACAAGCGATGATTATCGTATTGCCATGTGGATAAAGACTTTTGGGCTTTAGAACTATATTAACTGAATGCCATACCCTGATAGAGTTGTGTACCATAACTCAGGATAACATAAGTTGGCAGAAGAGCCACTTCTTTATTAATTTCAAATTTCAATAGTTTCTCCAATTCCTATACGAAAAGGTAGTTGGATGCGAATTAAACTTGGAGGAATAAATGACGTTTCTTGGCCAGAAGACCGCTTTTTTGCGACAACGCCGGTAATTACAGAAATTGACGAGGCGATCTTCTTTAGGGTTGACACCATTTGACGGATTCACAAGCCTAACCAACTACGTATGGTATATAGTTACTTTGAGATACCTTTTAAACATCTTTGGTGCATTCTAGCCCCCATTTACTAAATGGCAATCTTATGTAAGTCCAGATATTCCGCTCTGCATTCGGTCCTTACTGTGATTAGTCTAGATGCCTGTTGGCATCCAGTTCACGATGCACTACATGGAAGAGGAGCAGTCAAGAATATCAACATCATTGAAAATGGAGACTTACTCAAATCCTCGGAGATCATTAGCATCCCGGTGAGTTAATTGGAAGAAGACGGACCAATAGATGTTTATTTAGTTAAGGTGTTGACGCATAGTACATGTTTCAGCATGTGAACATTTGACAAAGTCTTAAACAAAAGATGGCATTAAGTGGTTGTGGAGGTAGAACTCAAACCCATGATCATTGAAACGATGAAGAAGAATTAGTTTTTGAAAAAACTTATACTCTATGTTTGAGAAAATATATTGGTTAGCATACCTGAAATGTACTCGTTTCAAAATCAAAATACTTTCAGAATATAGTGCTATACTTGCTTAATGACTAATGTACGTTGATTAGCAATAAAGGAGTTAGCTGTGAATAAGGCTGTGCCAAATAAACAACCGTGGACCAAACGAATACTCAGGCGTTAATTGGGCATCCGTTTGCTTACCGTTTGCAGCTAATTGAGATCACTGGAAGGGTTCAACCCGGGATGTAATTAACAGATAAAATCAGCACATCTCAAGTGTTGTTCATCGAGTGCACAAAGTGCAAAAGTCGGTGTTTTTGGAATATAGATTACCCTGAGCGATAATAACCGGTAGGAAGTGTATATCCCCGATGATGATGATGATGATGATGATGGAAGTTTATTATTCGTACATTGTCCTTTTATTTATTTATTTATTTTAATTTTTAAATAAAATGACCATTTTGTTTCATTTTTGGCATTGCAGTATCCACTCCGAACTTCGGACTTAATTCTCTTACCTCACCGTTAACAGGATTGTCAGCTGAAGCGTTATCTCAAATATATCCCAGTGTACCTACGTTCGGATTAGGTAAGTCTACACAGAATTTGTAATTTATTACTACTACTACTATTATTATTATTGTTACTAATGTTTATATACTATTTACCATCATGAGATGCAAAAAAATTATTATAATATAATATTACATTATTATACAAAACCCTTTTGCTTTAAAAATAAGACAACAATTACAGTAAAACAACAACAACAACAAAGCCTCGTTGGCATTGACGATTGTGCAAATCAAAAATTGAGCTTCCTTTCGGCTTTCACTCAACCCTGTCATCTGTGTAACTCTATCATCCAGATACGTGCAATCACTTCGTTTCTGTAGCAGTAAAGGCTTTTTACAGAGGCCAGGTTGCTAACCTTGCTCAAACCCTCCTCCTTTATCCAGATTTGGGACTGGCTAGATTGAATCATTTCTAATTGAATCTAGGCAGAAAAATATGTCGTTATTATTTAGAAACATGAGGATTATGCATGTCGAAGATGGAAATTCTATTAGATTGTACCAAATCCCGTCATTAAATTTATGCTGTTTTTACTTCTTTGTTGTAGCTTAATAAAATGGGGTCCTCTTGTCTTGTTCCTTTAGCAATATAATTTACAGATACCAGGTTGCTAATCTTGATATCAAACCCTCCTTATTTTCACCCAGACTTGGAACTGGTTACGGTGGCGTTACTGTCATTATTATTAATAATGACAATGACAGTAATAATAATAATAATAATTTATTCATTATTACACGCAAGCATTGCTACTTGATTTGTCAAACTCACAAAACGAACGTCTCTTAATAAGTGGGCATCGTAGTCACTGATTTCGACTTGGTAGCCGCTTTGCGCTTGCGGTCGTTCAACAGCAGTCCAAACAAAAAGAGTTGAGAGGGATTAAGAGGGGTGGCCTAGCGGCTTGGCTAAACAATGTCCACTGCTGAAAGGCGCGCGCGCGCGTGTGTGCGTTTCCCACCTCAAAACAGTCAAAGTAGTAAAACGTACGGGAAATCGTTGTCTAAAAAGAAGTTTTATTGCTTTTTTCAAAATACCCTACACAGCCTATCCATCACCCATTCCCCAAGCACTCAATCCCTTTACTACGATGGCACATCAAGCACTGACTATGCCAATCCAGCAAAAGGAAGGCACCAAGGACTTAATATTGACTGGTACGTTTTTAAATTAATATTTTGTATGCGGTTGTTGCTGCCTCGATGTGGCCATTGAGCGAAGCCGGACGGCGGTTGTGATCCATCCACGTTTGAATCCAACCTTGTACTATTACACTTGCATTAAAATACACGTTGAACGATGGTTTTATTTTACATTTATTTGCATTTTATTTGGTTGGTAACGTAGTCACCTCTTGTATAACATGTTAAACTTTGATGACTTGATAAGCGTAATAAACGGAGAGGAATAGCAAAGTATGTTGTCTGGTAGATGGCATTTTTGTAACGGCACCCCTGTTCGTAAAGATTGACTAGACCGCTCGATTTTTTGTCAGAGTTGTCTCCCTTAGCCCAAAGGCTACATATATTACATTTATTATTATACAAAACCCTTTTGCTCTAAAAATAAGCATGGGGCAACAAGACAACAATTACAGCAAAACAACAACAACAAAGTTTCGTTGGGATTACAGATTCTGCAAATCGAAGATTGAGCTTCCTTTCGGCTTCCACTCAACCCTGTTATCTGTGTAACTTTGTCATCCAGATACGTGCAATTACTTCTTTGTCGTTGGCTTCTGGAATGGCGTCATCTTTCATTGTTTCCACAGCAGTATAAATTTTTACAAAGGCCAGGTTGCTAACCTTGCGCTCTAACCCTCCTCCTTTATCCAGACTTGGGACTGGCTAGATTGAATCATTTCTGATCCAAACTAGGCGGAGTTAAAGGCTACATATGGTATACTTATATTTTTAAATACCTTTTAAGTATCTTGCACCCATCCGCCCACACGAAAGCTCAGTCATTTGGCTGTGCATTTAATCTCTGTTGTTGTTAGTCCAGGATGCACAACGTGGAGGACGAACGGTCAGGAATATTACCATCATTAGAAATTGAAACTTTGCATAAGCATTACTCAAATCCTCATGATTATTTGATACTATCAAATAATTTTTAATTGGTCATTTTACATGTAATTTTTTTTTGAAAATACGCATTTATCCTTTTTTATACAAAATCTATTTTTAATTAATTTTAAATAATACATACTATAATCCATGTAACAATTATTGTAAATTGGAATAAATGGCGTTTCTATTGCTAAAAGATACGTTGTCTAACAAAACATTGAAAGTCAGACAAAAATGAAGCATATTTTCTTAAAAATGACCAACCCTGTAACACACTATCTGTTATTGATGATGATAATCGTATAATAATGCACCTGTATAGTATTATGTAACCAATGCATCTAATCGCATACATTTTCTTTTTCCCATTAAACGACACCTCCAGCCAGTGATTTTATAGCAGATCATCGGTAATTTTGAATTATATTGTTAATAGTCGTATATATATGTGTGTGTACGTGTTGATATCCGTATATTTAACTGTTTTGTACTGTATGTTCTGTCCACAACCTTGCCAATCGCTAACATCAAAACATAGACAGCCATCACTGCCCCCCTCCCCCAACTCCTCTTCCTCTCCTCCATAATTATATGTTGCCTTTTTTCCGTAATCAATGTCTCGGTGTCTGTCACAAATTCGACGTGTTTCGTAGTCGTATTGACCATATGTGTTTCGTATCCATACTCATTTGAATGTGTTTATAATATGCGCGTTGTATGTCTGATGTTTGTATAATTATCATTATTATTATTATTATTATTATTATTATTATTATTATATTAATAAAAAAGTAAAATTATCAGTGCACTTGGAAGGGAAGTAATAGATTGTGACAATCCTTTGTGTTGTAATTTATATTTTGTTGCTCAAAAGTGCAGAGGTGTGGTTTGAGGCCAGTTTACTCAATATGGACTATCATCAAAGGCTTTTACTGTTGTTAAAACATAATACATATTTTCCATGAGAAATCCCAATATACAGAGTTATACAATTGAATTGTTTTAACTGAGAAGATATTGAAGGACACAATTTTTGAATGTCTGCACGTTTTTATTTGTTCCAACACTAAGTGAAACAATTTTTTTCAACAGCTAGGCGCTTGAGTATTACGACAAAACAATCAAGTTAGAGTGGATTGGTAGATGCATCTTCAACGACGTATAACCATCGGATCCAGTCCTCGTTTATCAATTAATCTTTTGTTAGTTGCTCACATATATGGAAGGCAACAAACGGAAACCAGTATTGTTTATTCGGTTGAGTTGAAACATGATCAATGTAATTATTCAAAGTACAGTAGATGAAGGCAACTTACGAATATCTGATGAATGTTCATTTGAAGGAAAAATCGATTATTAATGTTCAATAATATTTAATCAATGCTAAAAACTGGATAGTTAAGTTGTTTGTAATAGATTTTCAGAAATCGAACTTGCTATGAATTGATGGTCTCCAGAGTACAAGGAATTTCAGTTCCCGACCTGGCTTATAGAACTTTACAGTTCTGCTTCCTATCATTCATTGTAGTTGATACAATAATTGCCTCTTCATTGTTTCTATATTCGTACAGAATATTCAATGATCAATCTCGATAGCTTGATAAGCGTAACAAACGTACAAGAATAGCGAAGGTTCTTGTCTTGTACCTTACACGCTTACAACCATCCCCCAATGCGGATGTCCAGTTATACCGCTGTGCATTTGGTCCTTCACCTATGTTAGTTTGAATCTAGGATGCGTCACGTGGAATGTCGCCATTACCACAAATCGAAACTTGACAGGCGTTACTCAAATCCTTAGCATCACAAACGCTCTATTGTAATTTCTATTCAATTTACTTGAGTTTACAACAACATACTAACAAAATTATAGTTCTTTTTTCTTCTAGTACAAGCAGTTGTGCATTTAAATTACACAAAAATAGTAAAACGTTGTGGTGCATGACTGAATGTCCATCCGATCTCACTCTATTGTTGATTGATTGTTCACAATATAGTTTGATGTTTTCAACGTTCATGTAATTGCAAAAATAATAATTGATTGTGTTGGACACTTTTATTTGATTGGTTGTGTAAAGTTTTCACTTTTTCCACACTTCAACAAAAAATTGGAGTGGTGTTTAGCAGTACAGTTCTCGATTTGAATTTGGGTTCGATGTCCACCACCGCTACCAACTGCTAAAAGATGTGTTTCGTGTAAAATATTATTACTATTATT
>JAKXYG010001056.1:0-10422 GCA_025895645.1 Cardicola forsteri | reverse complement strand
TAATTTGTAAGGAAGTACGTTTATTACCTTATTTAAAAAATGTTAAAAAAACGTAATATTAACAATGCTTGTTATTAAAAAATTAAGTTTTGTTTTATTTTTTTATTTACCGCAAATATTCACTAAGTTTTTTTATTTAAAAAATGTTTTAAATGTAATATTAATAACGATAGTAACAATAATATTTATAAAAAATTGGCACTTTAGAAACATTAAATAAACAGTTATACATAAAAAAAACTACAACTTTTAAACCATAATTAGAATATAATAATATTACATTGTGGTTTTATTTAAATTAGATACAAATGTTTGAAATTAAGTAATATTTTGCATTGCTAAAATATAATATATATATAACAAAATTAATGATATATATATATAAGTTTGTTATTAAAATTTAACTATAAAAATAATAGATGCATATACCTTACATGATCAGGGTAAACAAAATTAAAATATAACATTACATTAATTGTTAATGTGCTTTTAAATAAATAAACAAATATTTATTCTCAATATATAATTATTTATTTTATATTGCACAAATTAATGTATTAAATTTTAATTATTTTTTGTTGGTTTTTAATTATAAAATATTTATTCAATTAAACTGTATTTTATCTAATTTTATATTTTACAATTATATTTTACAAATATTTATAATTTACATATAATTATTTAGATTCAAATATTTTTCTAGTTTAATATAAATTTGTATAATAATACATTAAAAACTATGTTGTTATTATATATTGGGTAAATATATTTATAATAATTTTAAGCGTAAACTTCACCGTTTACTTTGAACTACAAAATTGTTAACTAAGCCAGTTTCATGTTTAATTAAAGGAACAACATTTTACTAAAATTTAACAATTTTTGTAAAAACATTATACTGCTACAAAAACATTATAAAACGACATTTTGGAACACATAAGTATACAGGTAACTTTATGGTACACAGCTGACTGTGTTGATTGACAGTCTAAAAACAAGTCAGTATTGAAATTTGCCAAATATTTAATGCTAAAACAACACCCAGTAAAAGAACACAAAATGTACGTACACGTTTTCATACTAAAGATCTAATACAACATTTTTAAAAATAAATAAAAACATTTTAAATATTTATGGCAAATCAAATCATTGTACAAAATTGCTACATTTTACTAATTATCGTTAAAAAAATTGACTATAACGTGTATACTATGCCAATATTTGAGTTGTTTTTTATAAAAAACACCGTTTACTTTAAACTACAAAATTGTTAACCAAGCTTGTTCTATGTTCATATAAAAGGACATGGCTTTAACTAAAGTTTAACAATTCTTGTAAAAACATTATACTGCTAGAAAAAACACAATAATACACAGCTGATTGTGTTGATTGATAGTTTAAAGAAAAGTCAGTATTGAAATTTGTAATATATTTAATGCTAAACTAAGAACCAGTAAAAGAACGCAAAATGTGCGTAAACGTTGTATATACTAAAGAGCTAATACAACAGTATTAAAAAATTAAAAAATACAATTTAAATATTTTTAACATATTGAATCATTTTACATAATTGCTACATTTTACTAATTATCGTTAAAGAATTTGACTATAATGTGTTTACTATGCCAACATGTAAGTTGTTTTTTATAAAAAAAAATAGTTATATTGGTTTTTACATTTTTTAAGGCAGAAAGTCACGATTTTTTTATCACTGTTCTGTTTTTCAGTATGTAATTCTATTATAACCCAATTCATGAATAATTTGTTTTAATTGGTTAAATGGACCAATGGGAGATTACATATGTAAATGTTGCAAAATATATTAGCTTACTTAAAAAAACTTAAGAAATTACGCAAAAATATGTCAAAACGTGCAGCAATATTAGTTAATGTTTTGGTTTACCAATAAACAATCCAAAACAATACATTTGTGCACTAATTTAAATAAGAGTTATGTTATGAAAAACGTGGACACAATATTGAATTTGCTAATTGTTTTATATATTTGAAAAACACTATTAATAAAGACGGGTAACCACCAATGTTAATAAAACCATACTTGAAAAAAACAATGTCAGTTTTTTGAAGAACCCAATATAGTGATGTTTCTCTATCCACCCAAAAAAATATTAAATAATTTTTACCGCTAATGTGTCACAATAATTTTTGCGGATTCTCACACGGTTGCGCTACAATTTTAAAAACATTTAAAAATGACAAATTATATGTACAATTATATTCTGCATTAATTAATAGTACTTTTTTGTTTTTTTTTTTCAATTTAAAACATTTAATAAATAATTATATAAATGTTTATTTCCAATAAAATCAAATTTATGTTATATTCTATAAATAGAATTATTTAATGTAAACTAATTTCTATTTGGTTTTAATTATATAATATTCATTTTATTAACGAAAATGTTACCAAATTTTATAGTTGACAATTTTAATGTAGAAATATTTATAATTTACATGTAATTATTTGCATTGAACAATTTGTCCGATTTTAATTAAATTTGTATAATAATATATTAAAAACACTGTTATTATATATTAGGTTAATTTCTATTTACAATAATGTTAAACGTAAATATATTTATCTAGTTTAAACTACAAAATGTTAAACAAACCAGTTTTTAGTCTAAATAAAGTTACAATATTTGAGCTAAAGATTAACAATTCTCGTAAAAACATTATGCTACTACGGAAAACATAAAACAACATTTAGAAAAACAATAGTATACAATAGCGGTGCTATTTGTGTTAATTAACGCGATAAAAAAAAACAGTTTTTAATTTGTAATATTGTAATGCTCAAATAACAAACAATAAAAGCACACAGAATGTGCGCACACATTTTTCAACTATATAATTAAAACAACACTTTTAACAAATGGAAGAATACAAATTAAATTCCTTTTGTACATGGAATAATTGTAAAAAATGGCAACATTTGACTAAATATTTCAAAAAAATTTAACTATTATGTGTTTACTATACCAAAATGTAAGGTGCTTTAATAAAAAAAGTAGTTGTAATGCTTTTCACATTTTTTAAAGCAGTATGTTATAAGTTTTTATTACTGTTCTGTGTCTATTTGGTAAATAATTTTATTATAATTTAATTTATGAATAATTGTTTTATTTTATTAATTAGACAAATGTGAGATTATAAATTTAAGTTTTGCAAACAATTTTAGTTTACTTAATATATTAGTTAATGTTTTGGTTTACTGATAAACAATTTATAAACAATAGCGTAGTGCACTAAGTTAAATAAGTGCTTTGTTATTAAAAAAGATAACACAGTATTAAATTTGTTAATTTTTTTATATATATAAAAAACACCCTTGATAAAAACGGCTAACAAAATATGTTGGTAAAGCTATAATTGAAAAAAGCAATGTCATTTTTGGAAAAACTAAATTGAAAATGGTACTGTTTCTCTATCTACTCCAAAAAATGTTAAATACAAATTATTGTTTATCTGCCATAACATTATTTAGCGGGATTACATTTTATAGAATAACATTATAAGGAATAAAATCTTTTGTTTATGACGTCGCTCTGTTACAATTAAACAAACAAAATGACTTGGTCAAATTCTACGATCTTAAAAATAAAATTACAAACAAAAAAAAAATTTTAAACCGAAAAAAAATTAAATAATAACTATTTAAAAACTATGTACAAAGTGAATATTTTCTAGGATAAAGCAAAACGTTTGGTTAAATTTTTAAAAACGTGGAAATAATTGTAGTTAAGTGTGTTAAGTTGTTTATTAAATAATGCATTTTTGTAGTTTTTTTAATTTATGTTTTAATAATTATCTTTATAGTAAAAGTATTTTAGTAAAACATTTACACATTTAAAACACATTATTATCATACAAAATACAAAAATATTAACTATCTCTTAAAAATTAAAAAAAATTGGTTTTATTGCCCACTGCAAATTAAGAAAAAAATTGCTTTATTTAATTTATTTTTAATAGTACAATTAAATTAAATAATAATTTACAAAATTTAATTTAAAGTTATAATTGTTATTTTACATTTAATAAATGTAAATACTCTTATTTAATATAAATTTATAATAAAAAATCAACTTATTATAATTTTTAATTCTACAATAATGTAGTTGAACAAAACCTTGTAAATAACATTAAATATATTAATGTTTAATTGCAAATTACCATGTTTTAGAACGCATGTAAAATAAAATGCATTTTTCAAAATATTTTAGATATAGCAATTTAGAATAAATAATTTTATTATTAATGAAATAATTGAAATTTATAAAGAACTACGTTTATTAACTTATTTTAACAAAAGTAAAATTAACGTACCACTGACAACGTAATTACTTTGTTGTTATCGAATAGAAAAATAATTAATTTATTATTTTATTTAACGTACAAAATTATTAAATTTTGTTTTCATCACAAAATGTTTAACAAGCAATATTGATGCCAATAGTAAAAATAATATTAATATTAAATTGCATTTTTTTAGAAATAAAAATACATTAAAAAACAACAACTTTTTAAACATTATTAACCATATAATATAATTACCACGAACTTGTATTAAAATTAAACAATATTAAATAATATTTTGCACTACTTAAAAATTAAAAAAATACAGAATTAGTTATATATATATATATATATATGTAAATTCCTTATTTTAAATGTAATATATGTATAAATAATATATGTATTTATTTTACATAATTGCAGTAAAACATGTTTTTAAATATTTTATTAATTTACTGGCTAGCAATCATTTAAATAAATAATTATATAAATGCCTATTTCTAATAAAATCAAATTTATGTTATATTCTATAAATAGAATTATTTAATGTAAACTAATTTTTATTTGGTTTTAATTATATAATATTTATTTTATTAACAAAAATGTTACCAACTTTTATAGTTGACAATATTAATGTAGAAATATTTATAAATTACATGTAATTATTTGCATTGAACAATTTGTCCGATTTTAATTAAATTTGTATAATAATATATTAAGAACACTGTTGTTATTATATATTAGGCTAATATATATTTACAATAATTTTAGGGGTAAATATTTGTATTTAGTTTAAACTACAAAATGTTAAACATGACCGTTTTAAATCCAAATAAAATAACAATATTTTAGCAAAAAATTAACAATTCTCGTAAAAACATTATACTACTATAGAAAACGTTATACGACGACATTTAGAAAAACAATGGTATACAAGTAATTGCATGTTACATCTATGACTGTGTTGATTAACGGGCTAAAGACTAACCAGTTTTTAATTTGTAAAAGTGTAATGCTTAAATAACAAGCAGTAAATTGTTTAATACATCATACTTTTATCCTTTGATATTATATTGCTCACCCATAATTGTTAATAAACATTTTAAATCCTGTATAAAATTAGCATCAGGTATTAAAAATAATAAGAAAAACTTACCTGCACATAAAAGCCAAAACTAATAAATACAAAATTATGTTTGCCCTACTTATCCAAAGTATTAACCAATCATTAACGGGCTAAAGACTAACCAGTTTTTAATTTGTAAAATTAAACAAAATTGAACTACTAAAAAACCTATCAAAGTAGGAATTGTTTTACCTACGCATTCATTTGAACTAATATAAACATATCACAGTATAATGCCTTATAATGACTTATTCTATGTACAACAATTTTGAATATAAAAAAAAAATTACATGCATACTATATAGACTATATTTATATGTATTAACATATGACATTCTATTTCATTTTGATCCCATTATTTGTACTACTAATGTTTTTTTATATTGATAGTAAAAATGTATTTTATGTTCAATGTATTTTTAGTAAAATATTAAAGTTTAATAATAATAATAATAATAATAATAATAATAATAAAAGCACACAAAATGTGCGCACATTTTATTAAAATTAAATAATTAAAACAACACTTTTAACAAATGGAAGAGTACAAATTAGATTTTTTTTTATATTGAATTATTGTAGAAATTTGCAACATTTTACTAAATATAAAAAAATTAATTATTACGGGTTTGCTATGCCAACATTTAAGTTGTTTAAATAAAAAAATTAGTCGTAGTGCTTTTTACATTTTTTACGGCATTATGTCATCAGTTTTTATTACTGTTATGTTTTTTTTTTAATAAATAAGTACAAAAGTTATTGTATGTTACACAGCTAAATGTGTTGATTGACAGCTTAAAAACAAATTAGTCTTTAATTTGCAAAAGGTTTATTGTTAAAACAACAACCTGCAATAAAACACAAAATGTGCGCACATTTTTTAAATCTTAATAACTAAACCAACACTATCAAAAATTGAAAAATACAATTTAAATATCTTTGGTAAATTAAATCATTGTAAAAAATTGCTACATTTTACTAAATATTGTTAAAACGTTTGACCAATATGTGTTCATTATGACAAAATTTAAGTTGTAATTAATAATTAAAAAAATGTCATAATACTATTTATAGCTTTACGACGGCAGTATGTCATGATTTTTTAGGTCATCGTTTATGTTTTTTGGTAATTAATTCTATTATCACTCAATTTATAAATAATTGTTTTGTTTTATAAAAAAAACTAATAGGAAAATACATATTCTGTTTTTAAATAATTATAGTCTACTCAGAAAAACTTAAGAAATTATGCAAAATATGACGTACGGATAAACAATTCAAAAACAATAGCGTTGTGCACTAAATCAAATAAATGTTATGTTATTAAAGAAAGTAAACACAGTATTACATTTACTATTTTTTATATATATGAAAATTACTATTGATAAAAACTGCTAACCAAAATTGTTGGTAAAACCATACTTGAAAAAAGCAATGTCACTTTTTGAAAAACTCAAAAAAATATTGTTATGTTTTTCTCTATTCACCCAAAAATGTGTTAAATAAATTTTACTGCCAGTATGCCACGAGTATTTTAATAATAATCTGGCGCAATTGCATTTCATGTAATAAAATTATAAAAAATAAAGAATTTTGTTAATAACGTAGCTCTAATACAATTAAACAAAAAAAATGACTTGGTCAAATTCTACGTATCACGGCGCAAACGTTACCAAAACGATTTTAAAAATGAAAATTGAAAACAATTAAAAAAAGGTTATTTTACCTAAAAATTTTAAATAATAACTATTTAAACACATTGTATATAATAAATATTTTTTGAGATAAAGCAAAATGTTTGGTCAATTTATTAAATACGTGGAAACAATTTTGTTTAAGTGTGTTAAGTTGTTTTTTTAAATAAATCGTTTTAGTCATTTCTTTGTTTTTCGTTATAATGTTTATCTATATAGTAAAAAAAATAATAAAAACATTATACTTTTAAAATACACTATTATTCTAACAAATACAAAATTGTTAACTTGCTTTTAAAAATTAAGAATATTTGGTTATATCACCTACTGCAAATAAAAGAAAACTTTCAATATTTAATTTATTTTATTAGTATAATTAAATTGAAAAATGTATTACAAACTTTAATTTAAAGTTATAATTGATAATTTACGTTTTATAAATGTAAAAACACCTTTTTTAATAAAAATTATAATAAAAAAATAACTTATTATAATTTTTAATTCTAAAATAAAGTAGTCGACTAAAACCTTGTTAATAACATTAAATATATAAATGTTGAATAACAAATTACCACCTTCTTGGAAGCATGTAATATAAAATACATTTTTTAGGATATTTGAAATATAACAATTAAAAATATATAATTTTATTATTAATTAAATAATTTAAATGTAATTTATAAGAAAGTACGTTCATTAACTTATTTTAAAAAAAGTTAAAAAAAAACGTACTATTAACAACTTTTTTTAAAACAAAAATATTAAACATGCAACTATAATGACAACAGAAACAATAATATTAATATAAAATGGGCATTTTAGAAACAATTAATAAACAGTTATATATTTTAAAAAAACATTTCAACCATAATTAATCATATAAAATTATTACCATTTCCTTGTATTAAAATTAAACAAGATATTTAAAATTAAATAATACATTGCAGTACTAAAAGTTAAAAAGGCTATAAAATTAATATTATATTTATACGTTCCTTATTAAAATTTATATATATATAAATGTATTTATTTTACATAATTGCAGTAAAACATTTCTTTTAATATTTTGTAAAATAAATTGTTAACAAGCATTTAAATAAACAAATAAATATATGCCTATTTCTTATACAATCTAATTTTTATTAATATTCTATAAATAAAATTATTTAGTTTAAACTATTTCTTGTTTTGCTTTTTATTACAATATATGTATTTAATTAACGAAAATGTTACCTAATTGCATAGTTGACAATCTTATTGTAAAAATATTTATAATTTAAATGCAATTATTTGCATTAAACATTTTGTCTGATTTTATTTAAATTTGTATAATAATATATTAAGAACTTTGATGTTATTATATATTGAGTTAATATATATTTACAATCATTTTACAAATAAATACATTTGTTTAGATTAAACTACAAAGTGTTAAACAAGCCAGTTTTTAGTCCAGATACAATAACAATATTTTAGCTAAAAATTAACAATTTTTGTAAAAACGTTATGCTACTACAAAAAACATTATAAGACAACATTTAGGAAAACAATAGTTTACAGGTAATTGCATGTTATACCGCTGTTTGTGTTAATTTACGGGCTTAATATTAATCTGTTTTTAATATGTAAAATGTTATTGCTTAAATAACTAGCTGTAAAAGCAAACAAGATGTGCGCACATTTTTTTAAATTAGATAACTACAACAACATTTTTAACAAATGGAAGAGTACAAATTACATTTAATTTGTATAATGAATCATTGTACAAAATTGCAACATTTTACTAAATATTAAAAAAAAATTAACTATTATGTGCTTACTATGCCAACATTTAAGCTGCTTTAATAAAAAAGTAGTCGTAGTGCCTGTAACATTTTTTACGGCAGTATTTTATGAGTTTTATTACTGTTTTGTGTTTTTTTAGTAATAAATGTTATGTTGACTCAATCCATGAATAATTGTTTTATTTTATTAAATGGACCAGTTTGAGATAACATAATTGAATTTTGCAAATGATTTGAAATTACTTAAAAAAAACTTAAGAAATAATGCAAAATGTAACAAAACGTGTCAGCAATATTAGTTGATGTTTTGGCTTACGTATAAACAATTCAAAACAATATTGTTGTGCACCAATTGTAATAAATATTATATTATTAAAAAACGTAAACAAAATATTAAACTTGCTAATTTTTATATATTTAAAAAACACCATTAATAAAGACGGGTAACCAAAAATGTTGGTAAAAGCATATTTGAAAAAACAATGTTAGTTTTTAAAAAAACTTAAATTAATATAATAATGTTTTTTTATACATTTTTACCAAAAATAAGTTACAAGTATTTTAAAAATTACTTGGCGCAATTATAGTTTGTAAAAACAATTATAAGAAATAATAAACGTTTGTTTATTATATAGCTTCATTACAATTATACAAACAAAATAACTTGGTTAAATTCTACGTTTTACGGCCCAAAGCTATCAAAACGATTTTAAAAAGAAAATTTAAAAACAATAAAATAACCTATTAAACCGCATGAAAAATTAAGTAATAACTATTTAAAAACATTGTATAAATTGAATATTTTTTGAGATAAAACAAAACGTTTGGTCAAATTTTTAAATACGTGGAAACAATTTTGTTTAAGTGTGTTAAATTGTTTATTAAATAATGCGACTTTACTTTTTTTTGTTTTTTTGTTTTAATGTTTATTTTTATAGTAAATAAATTTTTGTAAAATAATTATACTTTTAAAATATACTGTTATTACAAAAAAACCATAATTGTTAACTATCTTTTAAAAATTAAGAAGATTCGGTTATATTACCAACTGCAAAATAAAGAATAATTTTTAAATATTTAATTACTTTTTATTAGTACAATTGAATTAATTAATTTATTACAAAATTTAATTTACACATAAAATTGATAATTTACATTTAATAAATGTAAACACTTTTATTTAAAATAAATTTATGATAAAAAATAACTTATTATAATTTTTAATTCTAAAAGTAGTCGATTAAAACCTTGCCAATAACATTAAATATATAAATGTTGAAAAACAAATTACCATTTTCTTGAACGCATGTAAAATAAAATACAATTTCAGGATATTTAAATATAGCAATTTAAAATTAATAATTGTTTTATTTATTAAAACAATTAAAGTTTATTTGTAATAAAGTACGTTTATTAATTCATTTAAAAAAGGTAATCCACCGTATTATGGACAACTTAATTAATTGTTTGTTATCATAAAGAAAAATAAGCGTTCTAC
>JAKXYG010000478.1:112500-206890 GCA_025895645.1 Cardicola forsteri | reverse complement strand
GTTGATCCTAAAGGTAATTTTATAGCACAAGTTTCTGAATGACGGGTTTCTTGAACACATAGAATATTAACATTATAACGGTTATACTCAGCAGCAACACAATCTTACGCAGCCAGTGTCGTCAATGAGCGCACGTTCCGTGAATTAACATTAGGCGGACATTTCAGTTTTTATGGGCAAATCATGAATTTAATAACCGGTGCATTATCGCAAGTAATATTCACAGAGCAGGTAGTAGCGTCGCTAGTCACATTCTGCAGTATTTGAGCTCTAAGAATGGTTTTTTCTTAAATTTAGTCATCAGTATTTGCTCTGTTGACCACGGCGTTAAATTGATTTTTGTGAGAGTTTTGACCGCGAGTATATAGACTAGTTAGCCGCGGCCAGCCATCCTGGTGAGAAGACAAGCAATTTTCAAAACCACCTTTTCTAGACCCCTCTTCGGGTGGAGCAAACAGTGCTGTCTCTAAATAGAGCTACTTGGTGATAAAACTCAGGGTGACACTGATAACCGTTGTCACCTTGTCAACGCGTTAACGACCTTAATGCCTGAGTATCCGTTTGGTCCACGGCTGTTTATTTGGCACAGCCTTATTCACAGCTAACCTTTATTCCTGTAGGTCATCCCACTATCCGCCACCTGTGGACACGCTTAGTAGGAGTCGGTCTCCCCCCTTAGTATGGTTTTAGTAGATGAGTGCAAACGGTCGCTCAGGTTACTCAGATGGCAGCTGAAGGTATATGCGTGTCGTATGCAGTTGCTGGTCTAAGGTTAATAATCAAGCCTTTTATTTGTGAAGAAGCTTCGCTATACCTCTCCATATACTTGTTATGTAGTTGAAGTCGACCATTTAATGCATACAAATGTAGAAATAATGAAGAGGCTACATTACTAACCGAAATGAATAAATGTAGGAATGGATTTGTAATAGAAAAAGTTTAGTTACTGATATACGTTGTAAGTAAGTACCCGCTATCGGTTTCTTTACGTTGCGAAAGATGAACAGACAGCAGTTTGAAGTACCGATTAATATGCAGACATGTAGGAATTTTACATACTACACTCATCTATGTAGTTATTGATCCACTTTCCAATTCATCTAACAAGTAATCTTTGTTGCATTTCGAACGCCGTGAACTACTAAATACTAAAGGTGACTGTCGCCAAACGTTTCAGATGATCAAAGCCGCATCTTTCAAAGCTTATTTATGCAATCAATGATGATACATGTACACACTCATCAACAGCGAGATCGGTATTGTCAAGATAAATATGGAAGATATCGATTTTAGTCTATTTTCTGAATAACTTTAGGACTTTCTTATCTTCAAGAAATTGCAGCATAATCCACATACTACAACTTGCTTTGATTGGAAAGAATTGAAGCTTTTACATATCGTCCACATCTTGAATTTATAATGAATGTTTAGATAATGCACTACAGATCCGCGCAATACCACCTTGATAAACCATATAATATTTGAAGAATAGGGAACTCATGTGGTTTTAAAGGACAATTATGATGCATTGTTATACAACAGGCAGTTGCATTGCGAGTCGCATTCCACCTTGTTTGAGCTCTGAGAATCTGCCTTGTATACCCCGGCATTTAATTGGTTTTTGTAAAAGTTTTGACCATTAGTTTATAGACCAACTATTTGCGCCAGCCATCCTCGTAACAAGATGAGTAATTCTTAAATCACCCATTCTAGGCCTTTCTTTGTATAGAGCAAGCAGTGCTGTACCTAAGTAGAGCTGCTTAGTGATAATACTTGAGTAACACCGATGACAATTATCGTGCTCTTGTCAAAACATCAACAAACTAAATGCCTGAGTATTCATTTGGCACGTCCTGATTTGCAGCTAATCTTTATTGTTAAAAGTAATTCTACTATTTGCCACATCTGGGCACTCTAATTAATGGTCGTTGTCATCCTCATATAGTGACTTTCATTAAGTATACGTTACAAAAGCTAATGTTTTGCAGCGTTTTGGTAATTTAGACTACTCTCTATAATAAACTCAAGTTGTTCCGTGTTTGAAAACTAGCCAATTTCTTATTTTTATTTACTTTCTGTTGAAAAAACCGAGAGATTCTATTTTACATTAAAATTTATGGGAACCGCGGAAAGGCAAATAAATCAGAGATGTATTAGTATAAACATTTAATGTCTTCTTTATTACAATTTCGGTTAGATGCACAAATAATTATACTTTGTAGAAATTATGATAAACCGTTAGTTAATAAGCAACTTTGGTCACAGTGAAGACATATAATCTATAAACAAGTGGAAATTTAGGAATGTTAATGATCCTGAGGATTTGAGTAATGCTTATAAAGTCTCATTTTCCCATTATGGTGATATACCTGACTGTTCGCCCTCAATGTGGTGCATCTTGGCCTAGATACTGAAAAGCATTTAGACCAATAACAACAGGGACTGAGTACACAGCTGTATAACTGGGCTTCCGCTACAGTGGATGGGTGCAAGCATACACCAAGGGTATTTAAAAGGTATACGCATACCGTATGTAGCTATTGGGCTAAAAAAGAGAACCCAAACAGAAAATCAGGTAATCTCGTCAATTTTTGCGAACAGTGGCGACGTCACAAGGACACCGTTTACCAGCCAAGTAACTGCGTTTTTATTTTACGTTTGTTACGCTTATCAAGCCATTGAAGTTGATTGTTATATATACCGTATAAATATGGAAAATAATTAAGAAGTGATCACATCACCAACTAAAATGGATGATTGATGAGTGGAAATGTGGTAAGCACCTTCTACAATTTAATAGGAAGCGTGTTGATATATGTATCGTGAACTGGCTAATTGATACATTTTCGTGAACAGTATTAGTAGGTTTTGCCTTAAACAATAGTTTCAAGTATTTTTATTATTACCTTGATTGCATTTTAATTTAGTATATGTGCAATTTAAACATAATCATATAGTATGATTATGTGATTTTTAAAATTAGAAGTTTAATAAATTAGATTGATGGAAATGGGAATTGAGGTTGTAGCGTATAAAAGATGTTAGGAATTATGTTGGTTAATTTTCACAGAATAGGTGTGTGCAACATTCGCTTAACTGCTTCCAGTTTCGGGTTTGGATACTACACACCAATATATTTGATGGTTATCTGTTTCTATTGTTGTTTTGAAACACTTAAAATACAACAGTTTTGTTTTACAGCTTGTTCCTGTTTTATAAAGAGCCACTCTTTTGTTCGGCAGCGGCAATCTTACAATTCAACAGTGTGGCACTCACAACCTTCATGTAAATTTTGCTCGCTAAAAACAGACGTCAGGTTGACATCACTTTTTGTTAGTTTCAGTACGATAATATTCATTATGTAAAAGCCGATAACACGAATGTTTTTACATTGTGTTTTTCGTGTGCAGCACTCTTTTGAAAATGCTTATTAATATGTGAAAATCCAAAGGGCGTTACTACATTATCGAGGCAGTTGCTTGAAAATTAGGGCTTTGAGTTGTACTGCAGTGCAATATTCGTGCAATTGGAGTACAAGTTCCTTAATTTCGGTAAACAATAAGACAGATTTGGACAATTGTTTCATTCAATTTGACGCAATTGGCAAATGTGGATAGAAAACAAAATTGGCAGAGCAATTATGCATTTGAAATGTTTAATTGATTAGTTAATCAATTGAAGTCTGTGTGGTCATATTTATTTACATATTTATAGCTAGTATACAAACGAATTGATTATTAATAAAAACAATACAATTTTTTAATATTGTACGTTTGTTCTTTAATGACAACCAATAAAAGTTGACATTGAAAATGGAATGTATAAATTTATGATGGACGTGTAAAATTGTGCAAAATAACTTTGATGTTGGTTTATTTATAATAAGTCAGTCAACCTATATTTACCTTATATTAGTTAATTAACCTATATTAATTAAATTGTCCTGGTTAAATTTCTGTTAAATTAAATTTCAATAGTTTTAGAAAACTTGTAAGGACAAATGTTTTTAATCTACGTTTATTTGAATAATAATTGCAATTCTTTTATTTAAAAATTTTATTACTGTTTCTACTATGAGTTCGTATGTTTTCTCCAAATGATTACTTAATTAAATGTCCCTTGGATGTAATAGGATTATGCAATAATACCTTATTTACAAATTTTAAAGTAATTAATCATAATAGAAAGTAAATAAAATAGTAAATTTTATTTTGAAAAGATAGGGAAATTTATTAATTTGTAACAAGTTTGACATATAACAATTTAACAATCTAATTTTCACTATCTCATAACTATGTCAATTAATATGAACAATTATAATTATTCATTTTTACTTTAGAAAAGCAAGCATTATTTTTGTGATTTCATTTATATTTGTCAAATTGTATTCCATTATTTATGGAGGGGAAACATTATTCACCAAGTGAGAATTAAAAAAAACATTTGTATTAGTCAAACAAACTAAAATTAGCGTTTATTCAATTACATTCCTATAATAACAAAATAATGACGGGTAACACATGCCACATTATCAATTTATATAATTATACAAAACAGCAAATAAATACAACTCACAAATTATTTAAATGTTATGTTTATTCAAAAAAAAAACAATAATTATAATTACTATGATGTATAATTAAGAATTATAATTGTCAATTAGTTTTTTATTAATATCTTTTACTTTTATTTATTGAAATAAATATAGCATCTTTGTGTTTTGTTAACCTTTTCTGATAGTTTTTGTTTAAATGTTTTATAAAAAAACGTTTTTAGCAGTGGACATGTAGCAAAACCAAAATGCAATTACATTTATTACCGGTGACATCACTTAAGCATATGTTTATTCAGTTTTAATTTTATTATGAGTTTATCTGTATGCAGATGATGTTAAAATCTGGGGCACAAACTCTAAGCTTTTGCAACAAGATATTAACAATATTTATTATTGGTCGGTTAAGAATAAGTTTTTTTTAAAGTTAGAAAAGTATAAACATATAACTTTTGGACGATTCTCGGGTAAGACATTTAAAATTAGGGATAAATTCATTGCAACAGTAAAAGTGGTTAAAGACCTATGTATTACTTTCACTTCATTCCTAGCCTTTACACTACATCACAAAATAGCGACCCAAAAATTTTAACCTGATTAAGTTTTTTAGACGTAATTTAGATAAAATTTTAATAAACTGCCTTCGCCTACTATTTATGTTATATATAAGACCACATTTAGAATACTGTATTTAAGGAATTGCTCCATTTCAGAAGGGGGATATATACCAACTGGAAAAAGTCTAAAGGATGCTCTCCAGACTCTCTCATGAGCTTCAATTCAAGTCGTACTCAGAGCGTTTACTAATACTAAAATTATTCCTTTTAGGAGATAGAAGACTCCGAGGCGATTTAATCTTAATATATCAGTTATTCGCTAACAATAGAATTACTCATTTTTAAATGTAAATAATGGTAACCTTAGGGGACATTGTCTTAAGATTCACAAACCCAGAGCTCTTACTTGTGTTAGACAAAATTATTTCACACAGATCCATTACAGAATGGAATAAGCTTCCCAGTCATGTATTCAATTCTAAGTTTTTAGGGTAATTTAAGATAATTTATCACCAACACATGCTCTCCACTTTCATTTAAATTCTAATTTATTTATTTATTTTTATCCACTATATTATTATGACTTCTTCTCTTATATTATTTTATTTCTGTTGTCCCACCTTCTTCCTCCCACTTTATTCTCACCGATTTTAAACTTTTAGATACATTGACAACCGAGGATTAAAAGGATAAAGTCCTACGCACCTCATGTACCGTCCTAAATCCTAAATCCATAAATAATTTGATCTGTGATTATAAGTGGAAGTATGGTAGATAAGCAGAATTAGATTTGTTGATAATGGTTAGCGTCTTAATCAAGAGTTTATCTTGTTGATCACTCTTAAAAGCTTTGAGAGAAACTGCAAAATAAAGTCAAAATAATTATTATGTTTTTTAAGTGTTCGTTTTTGTGTTGGTGTGCGATTTTGCTTGGGCACTGTGCTTTAACATTATTTTATTTTAATATCTCCGTCAAAAGATTCTTATTGGTCTTTCCTCAGTAATAAAATTTGTTTTAACTTTTTATCTATTTTTTCTTTTTACAAAGTTTATATTGGATATGGTTTCCTCTAGTTTGTCTATATGTGGTCTTCAACGGTGCAAGAAGTTTGTAAAGGTTGGCATTTTTTGCGCTATCTGCAAAAATTGGTTTCACGAGGCTTGTTCCGGACTGTCTTCAGCGCAATACTTGTAACTTAAAAATAGTCCTCTAGATTATAACTGCATGGATTGTAGATGTGAAATCGACTTGCAGGCACTACCTTCTGACAATGTCCACAAGTTTGATAAGTTAGATAAAATTTTACATCTAGCTAGAGATAATCATTTTTTGTCCTCCAGAGTTAAAGAACTCAACTCTAAGATCATTTCTATTACTAATGTTTTATCTAGCCTGGTTAGTAAGGTCTCTGACTATTCCTCTAAATTGGAGTTAGTCATTTCCTCATTATTTAAGCTGTCTAACTCCTTCTCCCAAAATATTTCTTTTCTCAAAACTCAAGTTTCCAGTCTTAGATCCTCTTCTACAGTATCTAATACTCTTCTTAAACTATTTCAAAAGAAAATTCTAGAAGGAGCGAAAACTATGTGGATTGCATTAAGCGTGACCGCAATCTTGTGGTTAGAGGTATTATTCTTAATATTACTAACTATAAGGAACTTGTCTCAGACATAGTTAAGAAATGTCATCCTGAGGCCAGTAATCTCTTAATCGGCAGATTTTTCTGTAAACGTCAGCACTCTGCTCCACCCATCCTTGTCTCTTGTTCATCTTCTGTAAACAAAGAAAACTGTTCTTAGGAATTGAACTAGCGTCAAGTCCCAATTTAAAGGGATTAAAGTCACAAGAGATTTACCTTTATCTAAACGCTTAGCTAGACTTTTTAAACCTTATATTCCCGACATTCATACTCGACCAATAGTTAAACTCACTCCCCTTAGACTGGATATTGATATTGATAATCAGGATTTTCGGATTGTACCCCAAAGTTCTCATCGCCTCTCATTCCTCTACAGGTTAAGACAAAACACCCTACTACTACCATTCCCTTAGTTTTAAACCTTTATTTCACCAATGCCTTGAGCTTTTATAATAAATTAAATGAAGTTTACCCCTTCCACATTTATTTAACATTACTGAGTCCTGGCTATCTGACGATGTACTTTACCCTAAACTTTATATGGATGGGTATAGTGTAGTGCGGCAAGACTCACATAAAGGTAAACATTGAGGCTATTTATTCTATGTCAGGGACGATTTAATTTACTCTACTATCACTGTTCTTTAATTTTATTATTCTCTAGCTATTCGAAAGTGTTTTAGGCTTATTAAGTTCTTTACAAAAAACCTTGGGAGTACTCTTTCTAAATGTCTACGCGTACTCTAAATGCTGTACTAAAATCTGACACACACAGATTAGATCAGGTACAGAAGGTTGTCACTAAAAAGCCTCGCGGTTTTAAATATCTATCCTACCATCAAAGGCTTAGATCCCTAAAATTATTTCTTCTAATTGACAGGCGTCTCCGAGGTAAGGTTATCCTGACTTATCAACTTTTTAATTCCGGCTCTTATTCGCCTTTCTTTACTTTAGCTCAAAATTTACTCAAAGGGCATAACTTTAAATTATGCAAGCCTAGATCTTTTTTCAAATTGAGAAGTCATCACTTTTCCTATAAAGCTATCACTCATGGAACAACTTGCCTGTCAACGTTATCTCTGCGTCCTCACTCTCAGGTTTCAAAAAGGCACATGACAAATATACGCTTTCTAAGTTCACTTCATTGGACCATTTACCTCTGCCAATATTCTATTATCCTATTTATTTACTTATTTTTATTTATTGTTATTAACCTTCTAATAAATTTGAGGCAAGTTCTTCCAGTCATACAAATAAAATAAACAGTTTCAAGGTTATTTAGACCCAAAATTAAATTAACCAATAGAAATAATATAAGGATAAAGGGGAAATTTTCTAGAAGGTGTGATCATGATTTTAGGACAGCCAATAGGAAATGAGCACATTATTTATCTACTAACTATAAAAAAGTAATAAGTGCTAAAATTGAAAAAAACTTAAATATTAAAAATCTATTAATTTATCATTAAAATATTGTTAACATAGTAATAAGACCTAAATTGCTTCCCTCGTAGATTTTTAATGTTATAATATTATTATTATAGTTATTATTATCATTATTATTATTATTATTATTATTATTATTACTACCACTATTATTATTCTTGTTATTATTATTATTACTGCTATTATTATTATTATTATTATTATTATTTTACAGTTAGTAGACAAATAATGTGCTCATTTCCTATTGGCTGTCCTAATATCATGATTACACCATCTGGAAAAATTTCCCTCTATAATTATATTATTTCTATTAGTTAATTTAATTTTGGATTTAAAAAACCCTAAAATTGTTTAATTATTTTTGTATGACCGGAAAAACTTGCCCTCGCAACAACCTGCAATTTCTAATTTATTAAGATTATATGGATTTAAATGTTAATGTTTAAAATAAAATTTGTATTATTTAAACAATATTTTTGATTTTGTTTAACATTTTATAAAATATAGCAATTACATGCGAAAAGTTCTGGTGGATATTTTGAACCGAGTACAAAAAGGAGTTTCCTCCTACATAACTTGTGATTTTACCTGATTACCTGAATTTAAAATGTTGGCGCGAGGCCGGTCGGTTGTTGGTTTAGTGTTGCCATTACTTGGTGTGTTGCCTGTCGTCATTGGTTCAAGCGTGAGTTATTTTTGAATTATATATTTTAGTGTTCGAGTCATGCTCCTGGAACTATATATGATTTTAGTGCTAAAACAATTGATCATCAGGAGGTCTCATTGGACAAATATCGGTAATGTTTTTATAAAGCTAAATGTTTTAGAGGGAACGTTTGTTTAATTGTAAATGTTGCCTCAAAATGAGGCAAAACTGATGTAAACTACCGCCAGCTTCAAGATATGCACACTCGTCTTGCTGGTAGGGGTTTACGTATATTAAGTTTTCCATGCGATCAGTTTGGTGGTCAGGTATGTGTAAACTATTAGTATAACTTTTAAGGAACCTGGAACTGATGAAGAGATTAAAAGTTTTGTCACAAAAAATTATGGAGTACAATTTGACATGTTTTCAAAAATTAATGTGAATGGTAATGATGCTCATCCACTTTTCGTTTTTCTTCAAAACATGCTTGGAGGGACATTTGGAAAGTATGTTGTATATGAAATAATTTTCTATGAAGTTTTATTAAGTGGAATTTTACAAAATTTTTAGTCGATCGCAATGGTATTCCAGTTAAAAGATATGGACCTACTACAGATCCTTCGGTAAGTTGTTTCCTTTGAAATGTTTTAGATTTGGTGTAAGCACAAACTTAAATTTTTTATTTTCTCGAACGTGGTTTTATAATGTGATATTTTGGTTAAGGATAGAGCCGACTGTGTCATTGGTAGGTCGTATCGATTAACTAAGCGTGTATATGAGGCAACTTTTCCTAGACAGCTTTCACTAATGAATTACAGCATTGTAGTCAAAAAATAATAATCATCGGTATTAGATTTTTATTGTTTTGATAAATCGGGATGCTAATGATGTTTATAAAGGTTTAATGACTACTCATCGTCTGCGTGGTGCATCGCGGACTAGGTGTATGTAGGTATTCTGTCTAATGCGAGCATGAACCAAGTGAGCTTCCGGTAAGGAGGATGGTGCAAATATACACCCAGAATGCTTAAAAGGTATCTTAAAGTACACATATACCTTGGACTAAGGGAGATAGTCTTGATAAAAAACAGGCAGCTTCGTCAATGATCGTGAACATTCGCGGCGTTATTTATTTATTTTATGTTTGCTACTTTGAATGTTTTACGAGAAACATCTTTCAGCAGTGGACATTTTAGCGAAGCCGAACGTGGGCCTGCATTTTAGTGAAGAGTGACTGTCACAACTACAATGAATGAACTTGAGGCTATAACGTACAGGTTCGGATTGATTGAGCAATTTTTGAGAATCTCATATATAAGTTTTGATAGACAAGGTACTCAGCTTTCCTGGATTAATCAAAAGTGTTTTACCTTATTGATGTGACCATATTGTACTTAGTATCGGCGTTTCTATAAAAGTAAGTAAAAATGTTAAGGGGTCAATTGTGAAAATTTTTGGTTTACGGATTGACATGTATAGATTCAAAATCCACAACATATATATTATGTTAATTCTAGAGAAGCTTGAAATTTTGTTAAAAGGTATCGTACCAAAATTTTGAAATGTGAATATTTAAACCCATTCTTTATTTTTCAGAGTTTTGAGAGTGACATTTTAGAATTGCTAGATAAACAATAATTGCTATTTCGAACTGACTCACGCAACGTGAATTGAATTTAACTTGATGATGATGGCAATCGCAAAACTTACGTTGGTTGTCGTCTGATGAAATCAGTTATGTGTGCTATCTGATTTTTAAATTTATTTATCTTGTTGAGTTGGTTATGTAGCATTTTTAGAAAATAAAATAGTAGATCATTATTTGTTTTTTTTTCTAAAAGTAAGCTGACAAAGGTATTATGCGATGTGAAAACTGCTTTCCGTTGTTTCTTTTTGATGGCATATTTTTCTGTTATAATGAATTTAGATCTATTACAGATTCTTATATAGTTTTGATAACCTCATTATTTCTGTAGCCAAAATGTATTAATAAGCACTTGTATTTCTTGTCTCACTGGTAATTTGGTGTAGTAGTGTTAAAATATGTTGTAAACGTAACTGCGTTATGGCTCCAGTAGTTGGGTTCAAACGGTCGCTCAGGGTACTTCAGAAGGCTACTGGAGGTATATGTTTCCCGTATGTAGCTGCTGGACTAAGGATGCTAATTTTGACTGCTTCTACATATGTTTATTAGGCAATTGAAGTTGATCGATCAACGCGTACAAATATAGAAATGATATGAACGGGTTTATAGTAGAAAAATTCTAGTTACTGATATACGTGTTAAATATGCACCCACTGTCGGTTTGTAGTGTACAAATGATCTTGAGAATTGTTAGTTGATTTGCATGGAATTGGTGAGTGCAACTAGTTACGACTGTGCATACTGATATAACAAGGTTAATAGATTAACCTTAATTTTTAAATAACCTTAACAAAATTTAGAAGGGCCTCGTCAATCTTTGCGAACAGTGGTAACGTCACAAGGATACCGTCTACCAGCCAAGTAACTTCGTTTTTATTTCACGTTTGTTACGCTTATCAAGCCATTGAAGTTGATTGTTATATATACCGTATAAATATGGAAAATAATTAAGAAGTGATCACATCAACTAAAATGGATGATTGATGAGTGGAAATGTGGTAAGCACCTTCTACAATTTAATAGGAAGCGTGTTGATATATGTATCGTGAACTGGCTAATTGATACATTTTCGTGAACAGTATTAGTAGGTTTTGCCTAAACAATAGTTTCAAGTATTTTTATTATTACCTTGACTACATTTTAATTCGGTATATGTGCAATTTAAACAAACCCCTGATCATCTGTTGTATAGTATGATTATGTGATTTTTAAAATTAGAAGTTTAATAAATTAGATCGATGGAAATGGGAATTGAGGTTGTAGCGTATAAAAGATGTTAGGAATTATGTTGGTTAATTTTCACAGAATAGGTGTGTGCAACATTCGCTTAACTGCTTCCAGTTTCGGGTTTGGATACTACACACCAATATATTTGATGGTTATCTGTTTCTATTGTTGTTTTGAAACACTTAAAATACAACAGTTTTGTTTTACAGCTTGTTCCTGTTTTATAAAGAGCCACTCTTTTGTTCGGCAGCGGCAATCTTACAATTCAACAGTGTGGCACTCACAACCTTCATGTAAATTTTGCTCGCTAAAAACAGACGTCAGGTTGACATCACTTTTTGTTAGTTTCAGTACGATAATATTCATTATGTAAAAGCCGATAACACGAATGTTTTCACATTGTGTTTTTCGTGTGCAGCACACTTTTGAAAATGCTTATTAATATGTGAAAATCCAAAGGGCGTTACTACATTATCGAGGCAGTTGCTTAAAAATTAGGCTTTGAGTTGTACTTGCGGTGCAATATTCGTGCAATTAGAGTACAAGTTCCTTAATTTCGCTAAACAATAAGACAGATTTGGACAATTGTTTCATTCAATTTGACACAATTGTCAAATGTAGATAGAAAACAAAATTGGCAGAGCAATTATGCATTTGAAATGTTTAATTGATTAGTTAATCAATTGAAGTCTGTGTGGTCATATTTATTTACATATTTATAACTAGTATACAAACGAATTGATTATTAATAAAAACAATACAATTTTTTAATATTGTACGTTTGTTCTTTAATGACAATCAATAAAAGTTGACATTGAAAATGGAATGTATAAATTTGTGGATGTGTAAAATTGTGCAAAATAACTTTGATGTTGGTTTATTTATAATAAGTCAGTCAACCTATATTTACCTTATATTAGTTAATTAACCTATGTTAATTCCTGATTCCAAACCTCCACGTGGTGCATACTGGACTTAGACCAATATGGATCAAAGACCGATTGCTGAGCTCTCATCTTAATGTAGCCTTTTGGCTAAAGTTTTTTTAAATTTTTTGAGTTATTTTAAAGCCAGATGATCCGTTTTAATAATGTATCTCCCTCCTAACAGGAAATATCGGAAGTATAAAATGAAACATACAATGGCTAGCAGTTCCTTACGTGTTGTACAATAATTCCTTTTTGCCGCTGCCAGATACCGACTGGCATAAGAGATAACCCGCTTCTGACCTTATTTAACAAACAATAATTAGTACACAGGCGTAAATATCCATCTTTCTTTTTTACCAATACCCCTGGTTACGCCCATGTTAACTTTGATAGTCTTTTTTTAACATTTCTTGTATAAGATCTTTGACCCTAGCTTAATAATGTACTGGCATCTTTCGGGTAGGTTGTTTTTTCGGGGGCGCATCTTCCGTGCCAATCCTATGCTGTAGGATCTTAGCTCAACCAGGAGGTTTGTTATGTGAGAAAATGTCAAACTTAGATAATTTTAAGAGGTAAAAATGGGAAGTTTATATAAAAATTTCAAGTACGATTTTCACAAATCGCATACAATTAAGCAATTGTACAAGTTGCACAATTTACTGAAAAACCAATAAAAAATTCAAACACGTGCGATACGCTTGCGTGACGTGCGCTTAAACGTTGCTTATTGTTTTTGCGCTTGCTAAAGTGTTTACGTAATTTTTTGTGTTATTTGTTCAGTTTTTGTTAATTTTGTGTGTAATTGCGATTTTATATGCCCTATTGTTTGATTCAAGTACGATTTTGTTATCTTTTTAACCCGATTATCACATTGCTTTGCTTGTGATATTTTATTTTTATTACATTTTAGACATTTTTGATTTAGTGATAAAAGTGTCTCAGCCTGCAATTTGTGGCCGTCGGGGGTGTAGTAAGTTTGTAAAGACTGGTATGTTTTGTTCCAAGTGTAACACTTGGTTCTACAAAAATTGTAATGGTCTTTCGAAGAGTATCTACAACGATTTGGTCACTAGTGATGTCGAATTTATTTGTATAAATTGCATCTGGTCAGCCGATTTTTCCCTTGTCGCCCATCCCTGCGCTAGCACTAGGTCTGACCCTATAATAGATGCTAAATTAGACCTCATTTTAGATCTAGTCATAAAAATTAAACTCAGTAACTCCAACATTAGAAAATCTAAATTTCTATCAGCTCTACATCTATGTTCTAATAAACATTCTGATGAGATTAATTAGCTCAAAGACTCAGTTGGGACCCTCACCTCAACAGTTGAGAAAGTTTCTCCCTCTCCCATTTCTAATTCCGTTATTAGATTTTCTCAAGACGAAATCTTATAAGCTGCTAAACAATATGCTGCTGACAAAAGGAGGGAAAACAATTTAATAGTTAGAGGCATTCTTGATACCGCCATTAATTTTAAAAGATAGTTTCCGAGATAGTTAAGATTTGTCATTCTCAGCTAATTAGTTTCAAGGCTACGCATATGATATGTAAACGGCGTCCTCCCTTCCTCCAATTATTGATTTTTTCAAAACCTCAGACATAGCTTCGGATATCCTCAGTAAATATAAGCGAACTAAATGTGATGAGTGTCTCTTCTTTATTAAAGACGGCATAAATTACTCCCTCCTCTTGTTGCTACAAATTATGGATTTGACTTGCTTTCTATCTCTATCTCTCTCTCTCATCTGGAAACTATGCCAGATTCTCTATTCCTTATAGACCTCCCTCCCTCCCTGAGGTCTCTAACTCTGTTTTATTGCAAGAACTTCATTCAATCCTCGCCTCCTCTCATAAATATTAAGTACTCATGGGCGACTTTAATGCTCCTTTTATTAGTTGGGATACCCTATCTAGCCAGGGTAAGTCCTTTGATTCCTGCTTTCTTTAATTCTACATTAAGAATGCACTTTTTCAACATGTGTCCTCCACTACTAGACATAGGGTTGGTTGTTCTTTATCTTGTCTGGATTTAGTACTCACAAATGTTCCTTATATAATAGATACTATTAATGTTTTTCCTCCGCTGTGCAAAAGCGACCATTCTGTCTTGACCTACAAAGTTCACCTTCCTAATATATCCCCCATTGCCAAACTCAGTTCTGCGTCTATTCCCGATTTCAGTAATGCTAATTTTGAGGGTTTAAGGAATTATCTTAAGAGTATTGAATGGGATTATTCCTCGACAGACGACGTTAATAAATTATATGGTTATTTCTCCAACATTATTAAGTCAGGAGTTAATCATTTTGTCTCTTTCCGTGTTCCTACTTGGCCAACGACTAAGATCCCACGGCGTTTTATTCGACTTATTAAACTCCGTAATCGCAAGTTTTATAAGTGAAAGTTGACTAGCTCCCCATGTTTTTATTAAAAGCACCTTGCATTACGAAACCAATGTGCATTTAGCCTTACCAGTCTTAAGCACCGTAGAATTTATAGTCTCCTAAATAAAGCTAAGACTGATAAGAGCCTGCTATTTAAATTTATTAAGAATAAACGAGGGATTACCAATTCTCTTCCATTATTTAAGGATATTCATGGGTCTCCTCTTTTCCTGCCTGAAGTCTGTAACACTTTCAGTAAATACTTCCAATCTGTCTTCAATGCTGATTTTACAGGTGACCTATCCACCAGTCCCTTACGTTTATTTGGATCCCCTCTTATTACTCCGGAGATAGTTCGTAATCTTCTTTCCAAATTAAAATTTTCCTCTAGGAGCTCAGATGAATTATATCCGAGAGTTCTCAAAGAATGTGCCGCGGAATTAGCCCCGGTACTTGCCCATACGTTTAACCTTATCTTAAACCAAGGCAAGGTACCTACTGTTTGGAAATTAGCTTACATCAGGCCAATATACAAATCCGGGTGTAGATTTAAGGCTGCTCTCAGTAAAATTTTGGAGAAAATTATTAAGTCCCACTTAATAAACTTTATAGTCGTCAACAACCTCATAAACCCTGTCCAGCATGGGTTTATGCCTTCAAAATCCTACCTCTCTAATTTACTGACGTTCACTAGTAGTCTTACTACAATGCTGGAGTAGTTTCATTCAATCGACGTCATATACTTTGATTTTTGCAAAGCATTTGACCAAGTACTCCATTCGGCATTATTGAACAAGTTGAAAGCACTTGGGATTAGTCCTCCTCTTCTCAACTGGATACGGAATTTCCTCTCCAATAGGCAATTAAGTGTAAGATTAGGCAATGTCACCTCCGCAGTCGTTAATATTATTTCAGGCGTCCCCCAAGAGTCCGTCTTTGGCCCTTTGTTATTTATTATTTATATCAATGACTTACCTGCTGTTGTTCGTTTAGACATCTTGCTATATGCTGATAATGTCAAGATTTGGAGTTCTAATCCTGAACAAAGAGGTCCCCCAAGGGTCCGTCCTTGGCTCCTTGTTATTTATAATTTATATCTATGACCGGCAATTGTTGTACGTCATATAATTTGAGTAAATTTTATTGGTTGTGGGTTCTGTTCTCTGATTGGTTATTGTCAGAGTTATCTCCCTTAGCCCAAGGGCTACATATGGTATACGTATACATTTAGATACCTTTTAAGTATCCTAGGTGTATGTTCGCACCCACCCGCCGTAGCGGAAGCCCAGTTATACCGCTGTGCATTCGGACCCTGCTGTTATTAGTCTAGATGTCTAGGGGCACCTAGTCCTGGATGCACCACGTGGAGGACTAACAGTCAGGAATATCACCATCATTGGAAATTGAGACTTTATAAGCATTACTCAAATCCTCAGGATCATTAGCATCCCAAAATGAAAATGGATGTATAGAATAAACGATATACACATGGAAACAGTACTCTCATATATTTTCACTATTAACATCAACATTAACAAAAGTTAGTGGCAACGCCACATCTTTATTAATTCCAAATTCGCATAGCATCTCGAATAACCCCTTTCCATTGTTCACGATTTTCGGAGGCGTGTAGGGATATGTCAGTCCATCGACTTTGTTTCCATTGTTTCCAAGATAAAGTGCAGGCCAAGATTGTGTGAAGATCGTCCCGAACAGCATCCATCCAAATACTTTTCTGACCACCTTTCCTCTTCTTCCAATCGGTATTTGGACAAGCCAGGGTTACGATACGTGAGATTCCATCAGGATTTCTACGAAGGTGTCCAAAACAGCGCAATCTAATTTGTCGCGATACCAATGAAGGAAGATCGTGAAATTGAAATTTGGCGGTTACTGATCTTTTTTGTCCAGTCCTTTAATACCGATGATGCAAAATGTGTGTTTTGCCAAATGTATCTGAGACATCTTGATTCAAATTTATCAAGCTGCTTGATCTCTGACCCTGTAAGAGTCCATGTTTCAGCTGTGTACAGAAGTACTGTGCGAAAATGTTCATATTCGTGTTTGGGTTGATGGTTTTACGTCTCCATAGTGGATCGACAAACTTTCCAAACGCAGTAGCAGCCAAACAAATTCGACGATTTACTTCATTGGATGAACCACCGTCAATACAATCCTCCAATCAGAAGTCTATGATGACTGATTTTTTGGGTTGATGTTTAAACCATATTCACCGGAAACTTCCACGATAAAGTCCAATGCGTGCTGCAACTGAACTTTGTTCTCAGCTAGAAGTACAGCATCATCAGCGTATTCTAAGTCGGTAATGGGCGTAGTACCAACATACACATCTTCCATTTGTACATAGATCTAGGCGAATATAGCATCAATTGCATAGTTGAACAAAAGTGAGGTAGCCACGCAGCCTTAACAGACACCACTGCAAATTTTGAACGGCTCCGTAGTATATCTGTTGCAATTGCAGATTACAGCAGTTGAGTTCTTGTACAGAGCACGTAGAAGATTCACAAGTCTCAGAGGTGTTCCAGCACGTAACATAGCGATCCAAAGTATTTTATGTTTAGTGAATCAATACTGTAAAGCAGTCAATGAAGGCTACATACGTAAGACGCTGAAACTTTGCCCGAAATTCAAGAATGCGTCGAAGCGTATAAATTTGGTCGATGCATCCCATACCAAGACGAAAACCAGTTTGGTTAGGACGAGTAGTCTTCTCCCTCTCCGGGCGGATCCGTTCAACTATTGCTGAGGTGGTAATTTTGGCACCTATGCAAAGTAAGCTGATGCCTCCGTAGTTAGCAGGTATTTGCCGATCTCCTTTCTTGTGAACAGGAACAATAGCACGGTGCCAGTCTTCAGGGCACTGCTTAGTTGTCCAGAAATCCGTTATGATGCCATGCAGATCTTCAACAAGTTGCGAGGCACCATATTTGAAGATATATGGAGGAATTTCGTCGAAACCGGCGGCTTTCCTAGCTTTAATTTTTCTGCAAATGCACATGATATTATCGATAGTTGGGGTTCTTCGGATATTGGACAAATTGCCGAAGGAACTGTGTCAAGCATGGTTTAGTCTTGCAGCCAACCTGTTGTGATTTCAGGGTGGTTTAAAGTCTGATTAAAGTGGAGTAACCAGTCTTCGTCAGAAATTCCAGACGATCTAACTTTAACTTTGTTACCACGACAAAGCTGATCCAATTTCTTGTAAACTTTTTCACAATCGTTATGGCAGGCAGAAACCCCTAGCTCATCTGCTACAGAGTCCCAATGTTTTTGCTGGCCCTCCTCATAACGTTTTCGAAATTCCGCACGCAATGTCCTTTCTTCACTTTTTCTGTGAACTTGTGCATAGAGATCTCGAGAATTGGTGGATAACCGGTTTGGGCCTTTGAACTTGATTGAACGAGAATGCACTAAACTAGCTGTATCAATCTTTTGCTTTAGATTGTTCCAAGACTGATTTATTCTCATATCACAGTTCGGGACAACAACTGAATCTGCTAAGCAGGCTTTGATAGACTTGGTAGCTACTATTTTATTCGTCTTCTTTAAAAAATACTGAACAAGCGTTAGTGTTTAAATAATCGCCCATTTTCTATATAAGGACAATCTTAAGAATAATTGCAATCGTTAGCACTAAACAACGTACAGCTATAATTATGAAGGAAAACGAACAGAACATTAATTTTACAAAATTATTGGAAACATTTGCATGTACAGAAAGAAACGTAAATACGATTTTTTGTCTTGGTTTTCTTCCTTAGCCAAAAGGCTACATTAAGATAGGAGCCCTGTTATGCCGCTATGCAATCGGTCCCTGATGCACATTGGTCTATATCCAGTATTTTTTTGCCAATGCCAGGATATTGTGTTAAACTGTGTGAATTAGATGGCTTCAAATATCTTATGCTCTGGGTAGGTTATACTATTTAATAATGTTTTAGTGGCGACCCAACAATCGCAACTATTTTCGCTAAATGTGATTAGGAAGGAAATGCCATGTGATGAAAGAAGTATTACTAATCGTATTATATCTGCATGTTCTAGAAATGTGATTGTTTAGTATGCTGTACAAATATAGAAATAATGAAGAGGTGACTGTCACCAACAACAATGAATAAAATTGAAACTATAACATACAGGTTTAGATCGGTGGAATAATTTTTGAAAATTACATATAGGTTTTGACGAGGAACGTACTCAGCTTTCTTGCATTAATCAAAAACTTTTTACTTAATTGATGTGAACATATTGTACTTAATATCGGTGTTTCTATAAAAGGAGTCAATTGTTTAATTGATTCTGAAATGTGTTTATTTAAAACCCATTCTTTATTTTTCAGAGTTTTGAGAGTGACATTTTAGAATTGCTAGATAAACAATAATTGCTATTCCGAACTGACTCACGCAACGTGAATTGAATTTAACTTGATGATGATGGCAATCGCAAAACTTACGTTGGTTGTCGTCTGATGAAATCAGTTATGTGTGCTATCTGATTTTTAAATTCATTTATCTTGTTGAGTTGGTTATGTAGCATTTTTAGAAAATAAAATAACTTAACATTATTTGTTAGTTTTTTTTTTCTAAAAGTAAACTGACAAAGGTATTATGCAATGTGAAAACTGCTTTCCGTTGTATCTTTTTGATGGCATATTTTTCTGTTATAATGAATTTAGATCTATTGCAGATTCTTATATTTCATTTCATTCATTTTGGTTGGTGACGTGGTCACCTCTTCATTATTTCCCATATTTATACGACATGTAGAACGATTGATTTCGATGGCTTGACAAGCGTAGACAAACGTGGAAGAATAACAAAGTTTCGTGGCTGGTAGACGGCATCCTTGTGACGTCGCCACTGTTCGCAAAGATTGACGAGGCCGCTGATTTTTTGTCAGGGTTATCTCCCTTAGCCCAAGGGCTACATATGGTATACGTATACCTTTAGATACATTTTAAGTATCCTAGGTGTATGTTTGCACCCACCCGCCGTAGCGGAAGCCCAGTTATACCGCTGTGCATTCGGACCCTGCTGTTATTAGTCTAGATGCCTAGGGGCACCTAGTCCAGGATACACTACGTGGAGGACTAACAGTCAGGAATATCACCATTATTGGAAATTGAGACTATAAACATTACTCAAATCCTCAGGATCATTAGCATCCCAGATTCTTATAGTTCTGATGACCTCGTTACTTCTGTAGCCAAAATGTATTAATAAGCACTTGTATTTTTTGTCTCACTGGTAATTTGGTGTTGTAGTGTTAAAATATGTTGTAAACGTAACTGCGTTATGACTCCAGTAGTTGGGTTCAAACGGTCGCTCAGGGTACTCAAGAGGCTACTGGTGGTATATGTTTCCCGTATGTAGCTGCTGGACTAAGGATACTAATTTTGACTATGCTTCTACATATGTTTATTAGGCAATTGAAGTCGATCGATCAACGCCTACAAATATAGAAATGATATGAACGGGTTTATAGTAGAAAAATTCTAGTTGCTGATATACGTGGTAAATATGTACCCACCATTGTTTTCTGTATGTTGCGAAAGATAGCAGACAACAGTTTGAAGTACCGGTTTATATGCAGGGGTGTTGTTGAAGAGTGGGTTTTTACGTATTACAGTTATCTATGTAGTCACTGATTCAGTTTCCAATTCACACAAGCCATCTTCGCGTGTTTCAGAGTCTATTTATGCAATCAATGATGTACACATTCATCGGCAGTGAGATCGGATTTAGTCTATTTTCTGAGTTACTTTAGGACTTTCTTATCTTCAGCTACAGTTTGCTGTGATTGTAAATAGTCTTAGAATAGTGTTGGAAAGGATTGAGGCTTTTACATATCGTCCAAATCTTGAATTTATGACGGATGTTCAGATACGGATGGCAATTTCTAATTTTTCACCTTACAGGTGTGAGCAGAGACGACTGTACTTTGAATTAAGATTCCTTGGAACTGCGGAAATGCATCTAAATCAGAGATGAATTAGTATAAACACGTAGTGTCTTCGTTATCACCATTTAGGTACACATGTGTAAGTGGGTTAGTTTATCACAAATTAAAGTTTTCTGGGCTCAATTTGAACAAAACCCTGTTTTTCTGTGTATAGTATAATCATGTGACTTTTAAAATCAGGGCAATGAAAAAGGAATCGAGGTTGTAGCGTATATAAGATGTTAGGAAATATGTTAGTTAATTTGCACAGAATAGGTATGTGCAACTAGTTACATCTATACATATTGATATAACTAAATGTTAATAGATTAACCTATATCTTTAGAAACCATTGAATTCTGATGTTTCAATTGAATAAGGCTCATTAAAATAGTTACGCAATTAACAAGGAAATAATTGTACTTAAAATATTGTTTCATATAAAACACATTAAGCACACGTCGGCTACTTTATTTGCATTTTATGTAATGGCTCTGATCAACTGCATCCATAATAATAATTTTGAATGACACGGATTTTTGTGGTTGTTGTGTTCAATGCATTGAAATCGTGTCGTCTTTTGGGGGCTTATATGGACTTTTATAATCCCAACAAATGCCATCGAGGCTAGAGCAAAATAATGGAATATTTCGTTTATTAGTGCATACATTATCACACGTTTAATTGTATTTGTTTAAAAGTAAAGAAATTATTAAATACTATTGAAAAATAAAAGATATGTTGTGACTATAAAATATGCGTAAAAATCGATTTTGTATTCAAATTGAAATCACATCTCACGTTCGGGTTAAATTCGGTTTTCGAATGAATTTTGGAATGATCTAAAATACGAGGTTGGTATAGAAAATTATCAAAATGTGATTACAATGATTTATTATCATCAGGGATAAACATCCCCACCGGTTATTATCGCCCAGAGTAGCCTAAATTACCAAAAGTCGAAGTGTGGGGTAATTTCGTGGGAATGAATTGCCAGTCGATCGCATGTCGTAGCACTGTGGTGCAGCCGATAGTTTTTTTATGCTTTTCAAAAATGTCGAACATTCGCTTAACAGCCTCCAGTTTCGACGGGTTTGGATACTACACACCAATGTCTTGATGTGTTTCGCCACACAAATTCTTTTTTTTCATTTCAATGTCACAATGACGTCCTACGATGTACCTTTGACCGTTGCCTAAATCATCGGTCGCTTATTTTGACTTCTACAAGTGTCGCCGCACACCCCCGTTGGTTTTTATTTCCGTTTCAATTACAATACAACAGTCGCCTTTTATAGCTTTTTCTCATTTTAAGTAGAGTCACTCTTTCTGCCGGCAGCGACAATCTTACAATTCAACAGTACGGTACTCATATGATTTCTAATTAGCATCACTTTTTGTTAGTTTCAGTGCGATAATATACTTTACTAAAATGAAAGACGATATCATAATTGCTTTCATATTGTGTTTTTCGAATGCTCTTTCGAAAATGTTCATTAATATGTGAAATTTCAAGTGACATTATTTAATTATTATCGCGTTTGTAGTCGTATACATAAGGGAGATAGATAACTTTGACAAAAAATCGGGCGACCTTGTCAATCTTTGCGATCAGTGTACTTCCTTATCCTTCTACGTTTGTTGTGTCTGTCAGACCATTGTTTAATATGCCATACAAATATAAAAATAATGGAGAGTCGACTATGTCACCAACTAAGATGAATAAACAAGATTGCTGTAGTGGATAGTTGCTGTACCAGATTGCATCAAATGACTAAAACGTTCAATGTACTGTAGCCTGAGCGGGGTCAGTCATGGTGCTTCGTTCAAATTACAAGTTCTTAGACAGTCAAACTTTTGGACTATTTATTAACAATGGAACAAATTATAATAATCACAAATAGACTTACTTATAATCAAACAGCAAATTCCACATAACTGTTTGTACCGGAATAGAAGACAGATTCAAACATGCACCGAGTGATTGTAAATTTTGATTTAAAAGCCAAATTGCTTGTTTATGCGAAGCAAGTGGCGTGTTTTTTGTCACAAACAATGGCAATCTAATAATTAGGGATACACGTGGGAGCCAAACATTTATTAAAGAAATAAAAGACAATAGAGTTGACAAAAATGATTTTGAGGATTTGAGTGCCCATAGGCATTTAAGCTAATAACGGCAGGGGTCGGGCTTCCACTTATGCGGATGGGTGCAAGCATACAGCCAGAATACTTAAAAGGCATCTTAATGTATATATGTACCAAATGTAACCCTTGGAGTAAGGGAGATAAACCTGATAAAATATCAGGCGGCCTCGTCCATCAATGTTGACAGTGGAGCAGTTAGAAGGATACTATCTATAAGCCAAGAAACTTTGTCATTCTTCCACGTTGGGTACGCTTGTCAAGCCATCGAAGTTGATCGTTTAATATACCGTGCAAATATTAAAATAATGAAGAGGTCATTACGTCATCAACCAAAAATAAGAGACACTAATTTATTGAACAACAAAAACTCGAATCAACAATTTATTAGTCAATTTATTAGACAATGTTACATTTATGTAACTAATGAATTAGTTGATGATGAAGTCACGCCTTTGTTATTTCTGTTTGCGAAATATCGTAAACAATCATTCGTTGTTTTTTATGCAAAAAGAGTTGTACAATTAACAAACGTCAGAAAGTGACGTTTCTGGAATAAAAAATAGCGTCCTTGCAGTAGTACTACTGTTGACGAAAATCGAGAAAACTGCTCCATTTTTTATCAGAATTAATGCCCATCTCTAAATGGTTATATTACAGCATTGATATGCCTTTAAAATACGGTGTTCTTCTACCCAATATACCACTTTACACTTCGTCAATACACTGACTTATCGTTAATCTTAGAATTAGTGGTATTATTGACACTAGAACTAGAAACTACATACAAACATTTTCAAGTCCTCAAATTCATTGACAATATTTGAAAATTGAAATAACCTATTGCAACAGTGCTAACAATGTACACACATTCTTAATGCATGTTAAATTATTGGAAATGCAAACAACTCACATTCGGTCGGGTTGTCCGTGTTCCGTCGCCAAATGGTCGACTATCTTCGTACGAGAATAACCTTCGGTAAAATCTAGGCTATAAATTGTGGGATGATCGAATATTGTAGCACACAACTGATACAAATAGGCCGTATGTCCAAAAGCTGTCGATAGACTGATAAAAAAGTCAAATTCATTGACAGCATGCAATGTTGGATTTAAGGACAAAACCACCTCGTTGTCAATTTCAACCCTCAACAACAATTGCTCTGCATGCTTGTTCGTTCGATTATAATTTTGATCACGTGAAACGATAGATGATTGATCAACCTTATCGATCGGGTTATTTTTGTCAAGTTTGCAAACCAAATTGGCATTGCGGATGCGTTTTATGGAAGCCACAAATGAATCTTTGTTCGTATTGGTAAACTCGAATAATTAATAATAAATGAACACATTCTTTAAAAACAGCCGGTTACGACTAGAAAAAGCAGACTAAATTAACTTGTCATTTAAAATTTGTCGGACTAGTTGAGGTGATTAAAGTACTATCCTCGACACAAGGTTGACAACATTCACCAATGAGATTTGTAAATTCGTTTCATAAGAACTTTGCTATATTACCAGCCCAGAAAATTAATTATTCTTCCATGTTTGTTACACTTATCAAGTCATCCAGATCGATCGTTTGCTATGCCGTACAAATATAGAAATAATGAAAAATGAATAAACGTTCAATTACTAATGGAATTTATCTACTACAAAAGCGGATATTCTGTCAAAATCGTATACTACAACTAATTCTTGATTTGAGAAACGCAAGATCTCTTCATTATTCTCCATATTTATAAGGCATATAAAACAATCGACTTCGATGGCTTGATAAACGTAACAAACGTAGAAGAAAAACGAAGTTCTTTTGGCTAATAAACGGCATCATTGTGACGTCGCCACTGTTCGCAAAGATTGACGAAGCCATCTGATTTTGTCAGGATTATCTTCCTTAGCCCAAGAGCTACATATAATATACGTATACCTTTTAAATATCCTGGGTGTATGATCGCACGCACCTGCTGTAGCAAAAGCCAAGTTAAATCGCTGTACACTCGGTCCCTGCTGTTATTAGTTTAAATGCATTTCTGCACCTAGTCCAAGATACACCACGTGGAGAACGAACAGTCAGGAATATCACCCATCATTGGAAATTGAGAATTTGTAAGCATTACTCACATCCTCGTAAATCATAAGCATCCGTATGCCATCGTAAGATAAAAATAAAACAGAGGGTAGCAACAAGGATAAAATAAAAACAGTCAAATTCAGTCAACAAATATAATAATTTGTACCCGCACTATCTCATTCAAATTGTTGTTATTATCCAACAACAAATGGTTTGCAATAGGCCACAATAAACCAAAAGGAAAAATTGATTGAAGTTCGTGCAAAATTTGCATTGTACGAATATAAACAGCTTGGCGATATTGCTTGAGTTGATGTCTATTGTCAATGTTAAGAAAAAATAACAAATATCAAATTCAAAACAATACTCGACAAATCATTAGCTTGTATAACATTTCTTAATCGTCGCATTGGTCACAATAACATTTTAATGCAACATTTATAAAATACTATTTTAACAGTATAAACAGAAAATGTATTAAAACATTCTTTCTATTAATATCATCAAATTATATTTTAAATTAAAAAATAATAATTTAAACATTTTAAAAAAATAAACAATATGTATTTGCTTTAAAATGAATTAGATCATATCAATCCCGAGGATTTGAGTCCCGGCCAAAATAGTGTATAGATGTTTAGTAAAAATTTCAAATAATAATAATAATAATAATAAAAATAAATGCTTTTCTTTTAACAATATAAACATCTAAACAATTAAAGCATTACGTTGTGATTTGGGATCAAATATTTTACTCAAAATTTAGCAATACTAGTACTACCTAAATAATTACAAGTTACACTATTCTTGTACTCAATTTTATAATATTCTTTAAGAAAAAAAAGTTTAAAATATGTTTTATTAAAGAATATAAACTTAAAAAATAACAATACAAATCATCTTAAAATACAGTTCAATATTATGTATACTTCATAAAACACACATTTGTAAATAAACCTTATCTTCAATAACGTGTTAGATAATACTTATACATAAAAATTCCACATTTCATTTTCTATTTGATGATGCCAGTAACATTTTTATAAACCCAACTTAAAATTAGTTAATTTTATAACTTTCCCAGTTAATGTTAAACTTTTTAAACAAATATTGATAATACATTAAACAATTATCTAGATTTTATTTTTGTTTAATTTAATACTTTATAGAGTACCTAAAATTGCAGACATTAAAAAAATAATGTGTTGACAAGGCGACAATGATCGTCGGTATGACCCTGTGTATCAACATTAAGCACTATTATTTAGGGATAGTATTGTTTGCTTCTCATGGAAGAGTCTGAATAAAGTGGTTTGAAAGTTGCTCGTCTTCTTAGCCGGATAATTGGCCGCGCTTAAATAGTCTATATACTAGGAGTCAGCAGGGCAGATCCTAATGGTCACAAATACAAAATACCATTCTTATAGATCATATAGAAAACGGTTTTTATAATGCTTGTTTAAGGTGCTCCATAAATGCAAATGTAAGTCTCATAAGGTAACTAATTGATTAAACTACCAGTTTATCGTTATAAAAATATGTTTTAAGCTAGATACAGCGATGCTTTTCACGAAACATTAAAAACAATAAAATAGTAGGTTACCATCAATTTATCACATTAATAATAATAAAGTAAAATAATAGTGAATAGTATGTACTGTGTCTACACAAAAGTGGTATTACATATACATTTTTAAAAACTTATCAAAAATAACACAAAATAAATCCGCTTTTAATAAACAGCAGTAAAATAATTAATAGATTAAAGTATCAACTTACTGACTTTTCTTCATCATATTAAAAAATTGTTTTTCTTTAAGGTCCATTAATTTAAATTCTTTATTTAATTGATTAATTCTTTCCTCTGTATGTCAAAAATATAAGAATTAACTTTCTTTTTGAAAATAAATACAAAATAAGTGGCAGAAATTAACCTAACACATATAAACTAAATAAAAGTTTTATAAAAAACCATTAACTAATTAATTCAATATAATAATTCAATAACTTCTATAACAATAAAAAAGCATAGTTTAAATTTTTATTGGGATGGTCTAACAGGACAGCGTTTGACTCGAACCTGGGTGGGTATGACATCATCATCATCATCATCATCGGGGATAAACATCCCCCACCGGTTATTATCACTCAGGGTAGTCCAAAAACCAAAACGTCTGCAAAAACGTCAACTTTTGTAGTGTGTACTCAAAGATCGACACTTGAGGTGTGCTGACATTAAATGTTAATTACATCCCAGTTAAACCCCTCCAATGATCTCTATTGGCTGCATAGGGTAAACAAACGGCACCAAATGTGGGCCCACGTTTGGCTTCGCTAAAATGTCCACTGCTAAAAGATGTTTCTTGTAAAACATTTAAAAAGTAGTAAAAAATAAACATTTAAATTAAACGTGTAACAAGTAGCATTAAGAAGTAGAATCTTTACATATCTCGGAAAATCGTAAACAATAAAATAAATTTATTTGAAAAACTAGTTAAAGAAATGCCCTGTCAACAACTATTGATTTGTTTCCAGTACATACTGTACATCAATAAACACTTTTAAAAATTTTCATTCGATTTTATAATGCATTATTTGGAATTTACAATTAATATACTTTATTACTCAATAATTTAAACGGTAAGAAATAATTTACAATAAAATATTAAATTTCAATTAGTATATTACGACAATTAAATAAACTGTAAAATTTCGATAACTAAATTCCATGGCCATATATATTACAACTCTGCCTGGTTTGGATTAGAAATGATTCAATCTAGCCAGTCCTAAGCCTGGATAAAGAAGAAGGGTTTGAGCGCAAGGTTAGCAACTTGGCTTCTGTAAAAAATTTATACTGCTACGGAAATAATAAGAGGACGTCATTCCGGCAAAAAAGTAATCGCACGTATCTGGATGACAGAGTTACACAGATGACAGAATTAAGTGAAAGCAGAAAGGAAGCTCAATCTTCGATTTGCAAAATCTTCAATGCCAATGAGACTTTTTTGTTGTTGTTGTTTTGCTGTAATTGTTGTCTTATTACCCCATGCTTATTTTTAAAGCAAAAGGGTTTTGTATTATAATAATAAATATTATGCAAAACTAGACAATGACTTCAAATTAAAAATTATTCATAAAATCTCATCATTAACTAATTAATTTCATTAAACAAAAAACAGCTATTTTACTTATCATATATATCATATATATATATATATATATATATATATATATATGCATGTATACGCTCACCAACTAGTAAACGCTCATCATGTAATTTCTGCAAATGCTTTTTAAAACTTAAATTTGATTCTTTAATTCTCGTTATACGACTTTTAATTAATTCAATCATAACTCGCACCTTTTCATATTTTGCTCCCTGTTAACAAAATTAAAAAAAAGGAAATAACTAGTAATTTTTACAAATTATAACAACAGTCCTATAAAATATTTACTTTAAAATAAAAGCTAGTAATGTATATTAAAAACAAGAAGTACAAAACAAATGAGTGTAAATATAAAATAAACGTAAGTCTCTCTCTTTAATATATATATATATATATATATATATATATACTTACATCAAATTAGTAATTCCTTCAATAAGACCTATTAATCACATAACGAAGTTAACTTAGAGTTGTGTCAAACTAACTGGTAATTTACGTATGGATTTGTAAAATAATAAGGATTTTGAAGATTTGAGCAATACTTATAAAGTCTCAATTTCAAATAATGGAAATATTCATGATTGTCACATCCACGTGGTAGGTCATGGACTATGTAAACCTACGAACCTAAACTAACAACAGGGACAGATTGTACATCGATATAAGTAAATTTCTACTCTGATGGATAGGTGTAATCATACACCCAGGGTACTTAAAAGGTATATTAGGTTATATATATACAATATGTATCAGTTGGGATAAATATAATTACCGACGAAAAATCAAACAATCTTGTAAATGTTCGTAAACAGTATCGTCACAGGAATCTCGTTTATCAATCGAAAAACTTCATTATTCTCATACGTCTGGTATACTTATAAAACTATACAGAATTCAATCGTTTAATATGTTGTACAAAGATATAAACAATGGATAGTTGATTATGTCACCAAATACGGTAAACAAGAATGAAAAGCTAGTAATTCCTCTGCATTTGTAGTTTTAAGACTTATACTGTTAAATTGTCTAAGCCCATGCAAAAACAAATAATAAATAAACTAAAACCACCTATTTAGTTCAGAACTCTTACCAAAGACCCACTCTATCAGTATATATATATAAACTTAGAAAAAATAAGATATATTTATATATATAAGATATATTTACCTTTAAAAATCATTTTAATTATTCTTAAACTTAGTCAAAAATATATTAACATTACAAAAAAATAAAATACCTAAAACGACTTATTTCGTACAATATCAAAACAGAAAAATTTTATCAAGAAAAATGATAGTAGCAATCTCGATTCCAATCTTGTGTACAACATACGAAACAGAAATATGATTCAATACTTTCTAAATAATTAAGTTGATTAAAAAATCGTTTACTCTTCTGTGAAAAAAACCGCAATAATATTTTTGTAATATAAATCAATAAAACTACTGCTTACAAATTTAAAAAAGTTTTTTAAAGACTGTTCTAAAGCGAATGCCAAATCACGTTGTTCTTTAATGCGGATAATTTGAACTTTAACTGATTCTCTATTAACTAAAAACCTTTTATAAATAATACGTAGCAAATTCACAACATACTGTTGCAATGTTTCAACAGTATACGACGGCTTAACAACATATCTTGAAAATATTCTTGGCCACTAAAATATTTTTAAAATATTGATTTATCGTATACGAACCCCACCAATATCTTGTAAAAAATATTCACGTGGAGCATATATATGATTCCCTAGTTGAAAATAAACCTGATTAATAGATGATTTAATGTATTTATTCTCTCGCATCTAAAAAATTAATTAATATATAGCAATTACTTCGGAATCCATGTAAGCTAAACCTGAAAAATGAACAATCATTTCAAATAATATACAATTGTACCCATCATGTACTCTAAAAAACGTAAAATTCACAACTAAACAGTAATTAAAATTTAAAAATACCTTTTGATGCTAGATATTTTTGTGGGCAATGAATTTCGAGAGGATCCCATTCCGGATTCTAAAAGTCAATGTAAAAATAAAAACCTACATTTAAATTAATAGATTTATCGCTCAAAAAAAAATCTAAATAAAAATTAATTCATTACTATTATAATATTAATTACATCCATAATCCTCATTATCAGGTGAACTGATAGCAAACGAAATCCCTAAAGCATTGTTTAATTCACTAGTAGGAATTTCAAATTTTCGACCATATACAGCACACAAATGTTTTAAACGTAGTTGCAACATAAATTCCACAAATTAAAAGTGTATAATATTTAAGATATAATAAGTATTCATTTTTCATCTATCAAAGTGAGAGAAATACGTGCCCATTAATTCGACCTTCAAATTAAACTTTTTAACTTGTTAAATAAATTGTAATTACATAATGTAAATTAAACATTTAAATATTTTTTTGTAAAATTATTTTTATAATGCATTATAACAAAATAAATATTTATTTTAGAATATTTTTTCTATACATTTATATAAATGCGATAAGATCAAAGCTAGTAAACCTTTTAAAATGTTTATTATTTAAAAAAAATTTGTACAACAAACGTAATTGTAACATTGTCATTAAATGCAAAAATTAATAGTTGCTATATTTTGTTATAGTTTGATGTTAACTATATAACTACATTTAGCATTATTAGCATTATTTAGCATTATTATTAATTGCCAAAAAATGCTTCTTTTTAATAAACTTATTTAAAAGACTACTCCCATTTTTTAACTTTTTAGTTATTTCCACATTCTTTACTCACATTTTATTAGACCACATTTAGAATAATGTATTGAAATAACGCATCCTAATCATAAGCAAAATATAAAACTTCTAAAAAATGTTCAAAGGAGGGCGACCAAAATGATGTCAACTTTTAAAAGTGAATCCTACGAGTTTTGATTAAAGTACTTAAACTTATTTTTATTAGGGAAAAGGACACTTCGTGGTAATCTCTTGCTAGCTTATCAACTCCTTCATATCACACAACCTGATCTTTTTAAATTTACTTCAATTAATTTTCTTAAAATACACCGTTTTAAACTTTTCAAACCAGGAGCTAAGTATAAGCTTAAATTACAACATTTTTCTTATAAAATTATCTCAGCTTGTAATAGTATTTCAACATATATAGTTAATCCGCCTAATTTACCAACTTTCACTTTTGAATCACTGCGATACGCTTGCGTGACGTGCTGATCAAAAGTTGCTAATTGTTTTGCGCTTACTCGTTGTATTACGTATCATTTGTGTCATTTTTGTTTTTTTTTTCTGTTCGTTTTTAGTGTAATTTGTTTGGGTATATTGTTTGTGGCTTGTGTATTTTTAAGTAATTGGTGTCTGCTCATTTTTTTTGTTTTTTGCGCGGTTTGAAAATTTTTTATTGTTATTGTTTTTGGTTTTTTAGTGTATTCAATTGTACAAACTGTTGTACAATTGGACTTTGGTTTACGATTTGTATGAATTGTATTTGATTTTTTGTATTTTAACTTCTCGTTTTTACCTCTTTCAAAGATTGTCACTTAGCATTTGCTATGTAGTATTTTGTTACTTTATATTCTTTCTTTACTAGTTATCTCTGTTTTACATAATTATGTGTGCATCTAAAATTGATGCTTGTGGTTTTAGAGACTGCAGGAAAAAAGTGAAAACTGGAATCTTTTGTATACACTGTGAGAATTGATTTCATGAAACTTGTTCCGGTCTTACATTCTCTAACTACCTGAGATTTGCTAACTCTAGCATAGACTTTATTTGCCAGAACTGTCTAAAGGAAAAAAATTAGAAAAACTTCCTCCTTCAGAAGGAATTTCCAATAAGATTGAACCGTGTTCTTATGATGTTAATCTTTTGCCTAAAGTAGATGCTATTCTTGCCTCTACTATCAATAACAATTCCGACATCTCTCAACTGAATGTGGCCATATCCAATTTACAGGGTCGGGATGAAAAATTGGAAAATTTTTCAAACACTATTTTAGAAGAGCTTAATAGGCTAAAAGAGTCTGTAGCTAAGCCATCTGTATCCTCCCCTGTGGCTCAAGCAGCAGTTAGACTCTCACAAAAGGAAATTCATTCTGCTGCTAAGCAGCTCGCCTTTGATGCTAGAAGGGCCTCTAATGTTATCGTTAAAGGTATACCAGATTCGGTTTTTAACTTCAGAGAGGTTGTTACTGACTTATTGAAGAAGTGCTCTCCTGTTTCTTCAAATTTTAAAATCTTCCGGATCTTCTGTAAATTACATCATCCATCTCCTCCAATTGTAGTATTTTGTAATTCTACTAAGGCCGTGGAGAATATCATCTACAATTGGAGGTCCATCCGTTCCCAGTTCCCTGGGATTAAATTGACCAAAGACCTCTCGCAATCAGAGTGTGAAACTCAGAAACTGAAAAACCCGTTTTATGAAAACTTATCAGTACCTTTAGTTAAATTAACCCCACTTAATTTAATGAATGACTCTTTTAATTTAGGTAGTCAGGATTTTCTTTATGCGCCTCGGAGTCGCCCTCATATCCCTGCAATGTTTTGGCTAAAACAATTTGCCCCTCTTCTAACCCTCTAACTTTTTTAAAAATGTTTTATACTAATGCCTCAAGCTTGGGTAATAAATTACTTGAAGTTCAGGCATTAGTCTCTGATTTTGCTCCCCTTCTTATAGGTATCACTGAGACTTGGCTACTGATGATATCTTAGATAGTGAATTAGCTCTTTTTGGGTACAATTTAGTGCGCCTTGATTCTGGGAAAGGTAGATGTGGGGGTTGCCTTTTCTATATCAAGCAAGAATTCAAAATCTCCGTTTGTTCTCTACCGAATTATGGACATATTCATGGTTATGACTTCCTCCATGTTTCTATCCATCTTTCTTCTAAGGTATCGATTCTTTGTTCCATTTTATACCAACCTCCGTCCGTCTCCTCGCAATCTGATGGAGTTCTTATACAAAAACTCAATTCTTTAACTACTTTACCTTTTCAGCACCTCATTATCATGGGTGATTTCAATACTCCTAACATTAACTGGTCACTACTCAGCTCTCCCAAGATATTTGATTCTAATTTAATAAACTTTAGTATTGAACACTCTTTCACCCAGCATATTTTATCTCCTACTAGATTTAAACTGGGTTCCTCTTCATCCTGTTTAGATTTAGTCTCCACTCAATATCCGTTAACAGTTGACTCTATTTCCTATCTACCTCTTCTAGAAAAAAGTGATCATTTTGTTCTTTTTTTTGATGTATTTGTCCCATATTCTCCTAATTTTGTTTCCAATTCTATTAGTGCTCCTGTTCCTGATTTCAGGAAAGCTGACTTTACAGGTATGAGGTCCTATCTTGCTAATTTCAATTGGGATTTTTCTGCTAATGATAATATTGATGCTGCCTACACCCACTTTGTTACTGTCATCCAGGAAGCTACCCGGATGTTTGTCCCTTTTAAGGTATTTGGGCATAGGCAACCTAAGTTTCCACGACAAATCATTCGTTGTCTGTCTAAACGTAGAAAGGCTTTCAAACTTTGGAAAATCTCTGGTCTCCCTAGCTTTTATCGTAAATTTTCTATCCTTCGGAATGAATGTATTGATGCGATTAGAGCTTTTAGGAGGAATCAACTTCGTAAGCTTTTACACAATGCCAAATCTAATAAAAGTATTCTATTTAAGTTCATTAAAAACAAAAAGACTTCTAATAACTTTTTCCTTCTCTGAAAGGGGATAATGGATCCACACTTTCAAGGAATAAAGCTTGCAATTTTTTTAGCAATTATTTCAGTTCGGTTTTTTACTCAACTATCCCCAATACCCCGTCTTTCTTACAGTGCCCTAGTATTTCCATCTCTTCCCCATCCTTTAGTACTGAACAGGTTTTAAGCAATTATATAATCTGAATTTCTCCTGCTGTGGTCCTGATAGTATCTACCCTAGGGTCCTTAAAGAATGCTCAATTAAATTAGCCCCTGTTCTTTCTCAACTTTTCTCCTTTCCCTTCATAGTAGACGTATTCCCCTTATTTGGAAGCAAGCCTATATTAGGCCCATCTATAAGTCTTGTGATAGGCAGGTCCCGGATAGTTATAGACCTATCAGTATCCTTTCCACTCCTAGTAAGATCCTTGAAAGATTACTTTTATTTCTAATAATAATCTTATCAGTTTTTATCAGCATGGTTTTTTACCCCATCGTTCTTGTCTTACTAATTTATTATATTATTTTGACAGCCTTACTTCGCTTCTTGAGCATATTTCTTCTGTTGATGCTATTTATTTTGACTTTGCTAAGGCTTTTGACAAAGTCTCACATAAATTATTATTGTTTAAGTTAAAGTCTTTTGGTATTGTAGGGCCTTTGTACGACTGGATAGAAGATTACCTTCATTGTAGGAATTTTAGAGTTAGGTTAGGCAGTGATCTATCCAGTCCCTGTTCGATCTCCTCAGGGGTCCCACAAGGTTCTGTTCTAGGCCCATTACTCTTTATCATCTTTATTAATAATTTGCCTGGAGTAGTTAAATCGAACATCCTGCTCTATGCAGATAATGTTAAGATATGGGGGTCCAGCCCTGAGGTTCTTCAACAAGATATTTTTAACATTCATGATTGGGCCTCTATAAACTCGCTCCCTCTCAATCTCTCAAAATGTAAGCATATTTGGTTTGGTAAACCTTCAGGGAACACTTTTAAAGCATCTCCTTCAAATGACTCTCCTATTACATCGGTACTATCTATTAAAGATTTAGGAGTAACTTTTTCATCCTCCCTTCATTTCTCTGCCCATTATACTCTTGCTGCGCAAAGGGGTTTTAGGTTGATCAATTTCTTTAAGCGTACTTTAGGGATATTTCCATCAGTTGTACACGCCTTTTATATATGCTCTATATTAGGCCACATCTTGAATACTGTTTTCAAGTTACTTCCCCTATCCTTAAACGAGACATTCATAGACTTGATCAGGTTTTAAAAAAGCTTCTAAAATACCTAAGATCCTACATAATGTTGATCATATCAATCGGCTAAAAAGGTTAAAGTTTTTTCCGTTATCAGATAGAAGACTCCGAGGCGACCTCATTTTAGTGTATCAATTAGTTCATTCTGGGCGTAGTGCATTATTTTTCGTTCCCTTACAGGAATTATTAAGGGGTCATAAGTATAAGTTTTTCAAGCCTAGAGCTTATACCCGTTTCCGTAGTTGTTATTTTTCCCACAGGGTCATTTCCGCTTGGAATAATTTGCCATCCACATTATTTCAGCCCCCTTTCTTGATTCCTTTAAGCAAGCCTATGATAAGCATGCCCTCCTTAATTTTATTTAGCTTTTATTTATATTTCCCCAGTTTTATTCTTTTCCCTCCCCCAGATATATTGATATTTCAGAACTGAGGATCAAAAGGAGTTTCTCCTACTAATCTCGTGAATTATCCTGTATCTTATTTCAAAAAGAACTATGACAATTACTACCTTCCTAATTATATTATTTGAATTAGGCGCATTTCCTCAAAAATTTAGAAATTTTATGCTTTAATTTTTATTTAATTTACTTTTTATTTTACTTTTTCCAAAATTTGATAAACTAATATTTTGGTATATCCATTTTTATCATCTGGCTCTTTCCGATCTTTCTTTTTTTTAAGCTAAGAACTCTTGCAGAGGTTATAATCTCAAACTGAACAAAACCAGAGTGCATTCCAAGTTGAGACTCAATCACTTCTCCCAAAGAGTTATCAACGCCTGGAATAGTCTGCCTTTAAAAGTAGTTAATGCCAAATATGTTACGTCATTTAAGGCTGCATATGATCTCTATGCTCTCTTTAATTACACATTAATTTAGCTCAATATCCACCAATTGTTTGATGTTTTATTTATTTTTTAACTTTGTTTAATTTTTGTTTTCTTTTAACACGATATTGTCAATACAATCGAACCAAAGATCTAAAAGAGATTATCTCCTACTCAACTCATGAACCAACCTGTAACCTGTAACCGAGTTATCAAAAGGTATTAAACCTAATCAACTCGTGTACTAACCTGCAATTTACTTTTAATCGCTATTCAAAGTGTTATTTATAAAACGTGTTTAGATAATTTCAAAACTTGTAGTTATATAGTTTTTAATACAAATTTGTAATTAATTTTTATATTGCTGAAACTATTTGGTCTAATAAATATTTTATTACAGTGTATTAATAAAAGTGAACGTTTCTGCAAATTTTAAAAATATTAAACAAACTACATATTTCAAAATTTTTATTTTATTATTACATATATTGTAACATTTCCATAGTCCTTTCATACAAGTGCCAAAAGCTACTGACGCAAGGCATATTTAATAATTAATTTTAGTGACTTAAAATGTATTCTTTGATAAGTAAGTTTAAATATTCAAACTGATTATTGATAAGATAATTGAGTTGTTTAAATTAATGTTAAAGCCCATATTTTTATTAAAAAATTAAATCATTTTTAATATACTGTAGACACAAGTGTCACGCTACACGCACATTAGTGCGTTTGCTTGTTTTCCATAATTGTTAATTGTTCCACTATCTACCTTGATTTTGTCTTAAATTCAATTATTTTCGCAAGTGATTCCCATTTACCTCACCATCCATTTTATATATCCCCCTAAAAATTTGAGAACCGAGTACTAAAAGACGTTTTGGCCTACTTAACTCGTGAACAGTCCTGAAACACTAAAAGATATTCATCATACAATTTCTAAAAGTGGTAAGATTATTGTACTTGGATAGTCTAAAGGTTAAACTATTTTTTTCTTTTTCTACTTAATTTAATTTATTAAAAATATTTATTTATTTATTGTATTACTGCCGTACTTATAAAATTTGGGAGTAATCTTGTTAACCTCCGTCGCATTTAGAGTAAAAACAAGTTAATAATTCTTTTTGTAAAAGTAGTGGATATATGCACATAGAATATGCTGTTTTATATTCAAGACAGTCGTTTTTTATTGACTTCACAACAATATTCTGTTTAAATTCAACAAAATATAAAATTGTGTGGTTAACGGCTTTAATATAATTGTTGGAGTCCAGTTGTGACATTTTAAATGATTTTTACAATGTTGGTTAGTTTTTCGAAACGGTTTGATTGTTGCTAAAAAGCAAAAATTATGTCTAATTTTGACTTTAAATGCTTATTGTTTTATTTTATGTTATCTCAAGTAACAATAAATGCCAAAAATAAAAAATGTAGTTTTGGTAGTAGTGTTTTCGATCTTTTTTTTTCAAATGTATGCTAAATATGTGCAAACACACTTTTTTAATAATTGTTAAAATAGTTTTAAGCACATTACTTTAGATTTGCACTTGAGAGATGAGGTGTGTCACGCTACACGTCCATCGTTGCGTTATTAATCTTTTAAAAATTATTGCAATGTTTCTGCATTGTAATACGTAACTTGTTTTATTGTTACTTTTGTATATTTATAATTTTTGCTCGTTTTCTGTAATTGTTAACTTACACTATCTACCTTGATTTTGTCTTAATTTTAATTTTTTTTCCTGTGACTAATCTTCTCTTACCTCACCATCTATTTAATATTTTTCCCTAAAAATTAGAGAACCGGATACTAAAAGGTATTTTAGCCTACTTATCTTGTGTACAATCCCGCAAAAAGGAATTTTATGTTAGGGACTTTTCGCTCTACTGTTAACATCACCTTCATTTACTAGTCTAGTTATTGGATAAACACGCATTATCGACTGAAATAACCGGAATTTACACGTATATATCAAGGGCATAGTTTAAACAATCGGATCATTAACATTTAAACTATTTTAGTTGCTATATTTTAATTTACTAACTGCCGAAAACCTAGTTATGCATAAAAAATTTTTAAGTATCACATATTTATAAGTCGGTAATTGTATCAGATATAAATAGGTAAAACAGCCAATATTATACTTATAGTAATTTAGAGTATTAATTACCAAAACAAATTTTAAAATCTGTATTCAGGAAATGCAATTATTGGGAAAATAAAATGGTAGTCAATTAAGGCTTTTGTTGATAAAACACGGTAATTGCAACTGCAAGTTTAATTATTTTAGTCTAAATATTGTGCCGTTCTCATTTAGTTCCCGTTGTTATCCAGCAATAGCTGATTGAGCCCATTTCTTATTCAATATCAAACGATTTATTACTATAATTAGTCAACCTGCATGTAGCATTATAACAGTGACGCTTGGTGTTGTTTTCATCTTCTGTGCATTTCCTTTTTAACACAACAAGAACTGTTGAATAACTATTAGTATTCTCGTCTTTTTAACTTGCTTGACGTGCTTAGTTGTACAATACGCATTCTCAAGAAAAACCAGCAAGTTTGTGATCCTCTCAAACGTTACTATGTCCTTAAGTGCTTACTTTTTTAAGTTTGATCATTCAAATGTTTTACAATAAACATTTTTCTGTAAACAAATATTTTACATAATCCGCAGTTTCGTGCAAATGTTTTTAAATTACAGTCCACTAAAGTACGTGTCTAGTAGTACTAGAATACAGTACAGAATAAAAGGAAAAGATAAGTATAATTCAATCCCCATTATTGTAAGTAAAATTATATATATTTTGCAAAATACGTATTCACACATATGTAATGTATTAAAAAAGAAGTATTTTAAACCCCGTGAATCATCCGCTCCTTGTTGATCAAGTGAGTTGTCTGATTGATTAAAGACATAAGATTTTTCGTATTGTAAGACCAATCGTTCAAAGCATCTGCCGGTAATATTTTCATTATAAAATGCACGATCCCTTCCATCCGATCTATTTTAGCGTAAACCGTCTTCTTTACAACAAGATTGGATAAGTATTCTTCAGTTTCCTAAAACATCAATAAGGTCAAAAAAGTAAAGAATACTAATGAATATATTGTAATCATAATTGAAACAATTAAAAAATATATATTTTAAGAAAAAAGACAAAAATGTAGGTAAAATTTAGTCATCATTATCGATATCGTGAATAAACATCCCCTACCATCACCTAGGATAATCCAAATTACCAAAAAATTACAAATAATCAACTTTAAATGTTCATTATATCATGAATTAAAGCTCTCTAAGTGTAAAAAGTAATCAAACGCCTAATTAAGATACTTATTTGGACACGGAGAATGTATAAAACGGCTAAGTTCATGTGCCACAATATCGGTCCAAATTACTCATTGGTCATCCGGATAATAGTTGAGCTTCCGTATTAATTCTGGCTGATTTATAGACAAACAATGTAAAATATGACCAGTTCAATCAGGACATCTTTTTCTGATTGTATTTGAGATATATGGCATTATATTTAGTAAACTACATATATTCAAAAATGGCCAAAATATTTAAGCTGGTGCATTCAACAGAGTAATACCATACAAATCTTAAACAGCTTTGCTAAAACTGATAAAGGTTATGTATATCCATTTGAATGAGAGTCCAAGTTTTGCAAACAACTTAAATATTTTAATCTTGGTTTTAATAGAAATATTATTTTTATTCTATACAGTCGTCCGAAAGCTGCAGCAGAGGCAAATACGATACAGAATCTTTGAAAAGTTGGATCCCTTGCAATCAATCAGATAACTTAAGTAGAGAAAATCATCAACCGCTAATGATCCTGAGGATTTGAGTAATGCTTATAAAGTCTCAATTTCCAATGATGGTGATATTCCTGACTGTTAGTCCTCCACGTGGTGCATCCTGGACTAGGTGCACCTAGACATCTAGACTAATAACAGCAGGGTCCGAGTGCACAGCGGTATAACTGGGCTTCCGCTACGGCGGGTGGGTGCGAACATACACCCAGGATACTTAAAAGGTATCTAAAGGTATACGTATACCATATGTAGCCCTTGGGCTAAGGGAGATAACCCTGACAAAAAATCAGGCGGCCTCATCAATCTTTGCGAACAGTGGCGACGTCACAAGAATGTCGTCTACCAGCCAAGAAACTTTGTTATTCTTCCACGTTTGTCTACGCTTGTCAAGCCATCGAAATCGATCGTTCTACATGTCGTATAAATATGGGAAATAATGAAGAGGTGACCACGTCACCAACCAAAATGAATGAATGAATAAATAAAACTATAAAAGATTAAAGATACAACTGCTATAAAAACAATTGCAACATATAAACAATGTTAAATCTTAAAATAACACTAACATCGACTTTTAAATCCAACAATTGGGCCATTCTCTGAAGACGAATTCTTGTATAATAACCAGCAATTACTCGGATATTGTGCTCAATAACTCGCAAATGTAAATCATCCCAATGCTTGTTTGACCCAGACCCCGCATCATGAAATATATGAATATCTGCACAAAAAACAGACTGATAACTGGTACTAAATTCATCCCATCGTAATAATTCCTGTGTAGTAAACGCCTTCAACATTTCGCTAAAATAGAAATATGCCAGACAACTAGTTAATATAAAGCACGTAGAACATTCAAATACCTAAACATCAAACTCATTCTTCAAATGCTGAACAAACTACAACAATTTTTAACATTCTAAAACTAATAATTCTTAAAAATAATACTGAGAATTCATTTGAATGCAATGTAATTTCATATCTACTGTATCAATAAGTACGTTGTAGAGTTTCGAGTATAGTTGAGTATATATGTAAAGTATATTATCACTAGGATTATATTTAATCCACAAAACATTTTGTATGTGCAAATTTCTCAGTCATTTTAAACTCAATTAAACATTTTTTAGGAATAAGAAAACTACATTTTTAACAGTTTTGAATTCAAACAAGATTTAAAAATTCGGAAGAATAAGCATTGTAGTCACAAATAATAAATAAAAAATTAACAATTGTCAATCCAATGAAATACATTGTCAGGGTTTACTCAATTTCCAAAATTTGTCGCAATAAAACAAGACTTTGATGATACATCTAAAAATACCTATCATTAATAGTAAACGCACTAAAAAATAACGTTACAAAGGAGCGATATAGGATTGCAAACCCTACAAAAGTTTAAAAAATGCCAAAAAATAAAAAACAATCAATAAGCTACCAAAACACAACTTTCAATAAAAATCTAATACCTCAATATTAAAAAAACAAACATAATTTTAAATCACTGTAAAAAATAACAAATTATTATTTTCAAATTTTAAACACGGCCCAACAATCTCAGCTTATAAAAAATTGTAAACATTAATTCACCAAATGCGTCATATATATATATATATATATATATATATATATATATATATATATATATATATACATATATAACTTACTAATATGGAGGAATTTTTTCACAATCTTTAACCAATTTGCGTCTGCACATTAAATCATTTTGTTCATTATTATATGGGGCCAGTAATAAAAGACCAATTACATGTTTTAAAGCCTATATATTATCAACATAATATTCTAAATCTTACTAATAAACGCTTTCCCTCGTCATCCTGAATACTTTTAGTATTGTACACTTCCCAATAATGTTTACTGATATTGAGATACGAGCAATCATGCATATCCAATTCAATCATCAAGTTGTAATATTCCAGTTTCAATTGCTCGTGTTGTTCATCGTTAAAAAATTTTATTGATATTTTTTTGCTAATTATTTGTGTGCGAATATAATCCTTTCTAGCTAAACACAATCTCATTTGCTCTAACATAAACTCCACTTTTTCTTTTTTTTCCATTGATCCAAATGTTTCCACCTGCACAAGTATAAAAATTAATCATTAATACTTGGAGATCCTGTAGCACAGATGCTGCACCTTCAATATCACCATGTGATTCTTTAATGTCAGCCAATATTTTAGTTAATCGAGCACGCTCTGTTTCAACATAAATCTGTATTCAAAATAATCCATATAAATTTGCACAAACCTTTCCATCAGTAACTGTTCGCAATGTATCAATTAGTGCAAGTTTTGTCTCCTCATCCGGTGTTTGATCTAAATATTCAATAGCTTTTTGAACCATTTTTGTTGCAGCCTAAAACGAAAATAAATAAATATTTTAAAATACCTGCTTCATTTGACCATGTTTCTTAGTCATAGTTAGTAAAGCATCATTAAGTTTAGACCACCTCTTGTGATCAGCTAATAGCATAACCAACACCTCTAATAAACGACTTGTTGATATTGCATCAGATGCCTAAAACATTTAATAATGCAAAACACCTACTGATCTAGTTTGTTTCTCCAATGATAGTACTTGATCTATAGCAGCATCCACATCACCGGACTAATCATTTTATACAAAAAAATAATGAAACTACTTCTGATAACTTTTTAACTGCAGGAATTAACTCATCAACATTAGATGAATAATCAATTTCCATCTTGTGCGATTTTCTTTCGTCCATAATGAATAATGGATAATGTGCTTAATAACAGTAGCGGAGTTTCAAAAATTCGCTTTACCTTAAATATAATTATAAATATATTCAAAATAAATTTTTAAATATTTTTAATACAAAATTAAAATTATGTATTAAATAATTTTAAAATAAAATAAATTAATTATAAAATATTAATTTTATTTTATAAATTTAGAATTTATAAAATGCAATGCATTCAAGTGTTTTTAAAAATAATTATTTATTAATTCACAAAATAAAATAATCAATCAGTGTTTTTTACTATGATTATTTTTTTAATACTACATGCGTTTTACCCTGAGCAGAGTATTGAAAGGAGTTTTTCTCCTATTTAACTCGTGTACAAACCTGAAACTTACCGTTTAAATAATCTCAGCACAAAATTAATACGTTACAGCAAAAATATTGTTTTAAATGTTTAAAAATATGATTAATTTTGATAACTTGTACAGGTTACAAGTTGGTTTACGAGTTGAGTAGAAGACAATTTCCTTTTGATTCTCGGTTTGATTGTATAGACTATATCGTGTTAAAAGAAAACGAAAATTAAATAGGGTTAAAAAATAAATAAAGCATTACAACTGGGGAATACTGAGTAAAATTAGAGATAGTATAGAAATTATATACAGCATTAAATGACGTAACAGATGCATTTGATTACGCTTGAAGGCAGACTATTCCAGGCGTTGATAACTATCTGGGAGAAGTGATTGAGTCTCAACTTAGAATGCACTCTGAGTTTGTTCACTTTGAGATTATGACCTCTGTGAGAGTCCTTGGTTAAAGAAAAACAAAGTCGGAAGAAACTAGATGATAAAAGTTGATAGACTAAAATAAGATCACCACGAAGCCTTCTATCGCATAAGGGAAACAATTTTAGAGAGAGAGGCCTATCCTGATAGGGCCGATACCTTAAAGACCTAAGTAATTTAGAGATCGCCTTTTGTACTTTTTGGAGATTGCATAAGTCTGATTTTAGATTAGGAGTAGTAACCTGGGCACAGTATTCTAAGTGTGGCCTGATATAAAGTATATGTAACAGACGAACACATTCAGAGCAAAGGCTACCTAAATTCTTTTAAAAAAAATTAATTAGCCGATAGCAAATTTAAATTACTCTAGTATCGGTTGAGAGAGTCGTGATGGGGCATTGAGAAGATCTTCCCGAATGGTTTACCAAAGGACATATGCTTACATTTAGCTAAATTTAGTGAAAAAGAGTTTTTGACAGCCTATTTATAAATGCTAGTGATTCCTACCTGAAGTAGATCAAGGTTGAAACCCCAGATTTTAATATCATCTGCATAGAGCAGAATGTTGGATTGAACTACTGCTGGTAAATTATTGATAAACATAATAAACAATAAAGATCCTAGCACCGACTCTGGGGGTACACATAAACTAAAAAAGGCATTGGTGAGAAAATCAGAAATTTAAGCAAGAATTGGCTCAGTAATGCCAATTGATTTTAGCTTATTTAAAAGTAGATTATAAGGTACTTTGTCGAACGCTTTTGCAAAGTCAAAATAAATGGCATCTACTGAATACCTTGAGTCTAGTAAGTTAATGATACTATTTGTATAGGTTATTAAATTAGTGAGGCAAAACCTATAGGGAATAAAACCATGTTGGGATAAAAAGAATACTAATCGGTCTATAGCTGTTGGAAATAAATCTAGAACCTAATTTGTATATCGGCCTAATAAATGCTGATTTCCAGATAAGTGGAAAACGATTAGAGCTTAAGGAAAGAGTGATAATATGGGTTAAGTGAAATGCCAGTATTTTAGCACATTCCTTTGAGTTTTACAATCCGCCTGAAAACTGCTTAAACATTTGGAATAAATATTTATTTGCGAGGTAAGGCGCGCGTCACGCTACACGTCCATTGGAGCGTTATTCATCCTTTTCTCTTTTCTTCTTTTTTGAAGATTATTGCAGTGTTTTTTGCATTATAATAGGCACTTGTTTTATTATTATTATTTTATATTTATAATTTTTGCTCGTTTTCTATAATTATCAACTTCCACTATCTACCTTGATTTCAAATATTTTTTCTGTGACTAATCCCCCTTTACCTCACCATCCATTTCATATTTTCCCCGAATCTTACTGATATCATCGATAATTAGAACCGAGGATCAAAAGGAGTTTTACTCCTACTCAACTCGTGTATTAACCTGTAACCTGTAAGAACTAATAAAGAGGGCTGAATTTTGATAATATAGAGAGGGCGTTTTAAACTGTTAAAATACCGAGTTAAAATAATCTCTAAAATTATTGCAAGCTTGAGGTCTAGTTAGTAATAAACCCTTGTTATTTTTCAGACAGGAAAGTGAAATTTCGGAGGTGCGCTTATCTTTAATAAAGTTAAATAAAGTACTTTTATTGTCTATAGATATAAGTAGAAGTTTATGAATCATAATATCCCTATACGAACTAATTGCATTAAAGCATCGATTCCCGATTAACATATAGTTATAATAGAAACAAAGGAGTTTAGTAGATTTTCAAAGGAAAAAAAGCGTGTTGCGTTTTTGAATTAAACGGACTATTTTTTTTAGGAAGTATGGGTTTAGTATAAGAGGGAATCTAAAATAAAATAAACTTATTAATACCTTCCTTGATTAACTTAACAAAGTGTGAGTGAGCCTGTTCTAAGTTATGGCTATATAAAGGATTCCAGTTAGCCGATGCAAGGAATTGACAAAGTTTTCCAAAATCGACTTTTTTAAAATCGGAGATAGGTGCTATGATATCCAGTTTATCCCTGGAGCAACACGAGGGGAGAGAAACTTTAAAACACAAGAGGATATAATTATTCTTTCCAAGAGGGTGTAAAAATGAAATGGAATCAAAAGATGAGGACTTATTAGTAAAAACAAAATCAAGACGTGAAAGAGAGGAACCGAGTCTATATCTAGTAGGTGATAGAACATGCTGTGTTAAAGCATGCTTGATGCTAAGATTTAGAAGTTTATTTTTGAATGATTTAGAACCAGAGAGACCGTCAGTTAAGAGAACAATTAAAAACTCCCATTAAAATGCGGTGTCTGTAGGGAAAAAAAATAATGTTTGAGTTTTGATACAAAAGCCTCATTGGAGCTTTTTATTAGTGAGGGGGACGGTAAAATAAAGAGTAAATAGTATGAGGACCTAATGTCAGGTAAACAGAATTATATCTTCCTGATAAGTTTTTTAATGTAAACACACAATAGAATAGGGTATGTTCTTATGGACATAGAGAAGACATTCTCCAGATTTGCCCTTACTTGAGTCCTGTCTAGCTATTCTATATCCTACTAGGAATATATCACTATCTAGTATGTCATCTGTAAGTTAAGTTTCTGTAATCCCTACAATGTGTGAAAAGGCGGCACCAACTAGTTCTTGTAATTTAGATGATTTGTTAGGTAGACTTAAAGCATTTGTATAATATACTTTTATAAAAGAGAAGGGAAAGTAGATGGGATAATTGTTTGAGGCAGTGTAAGGTGGGGAAATGAGCATAACTTTAGAGTAAAAACCAAAAATTTGGTATATCAGCATTATCTAGCCTTAATGGAATGAGACAAACTATAGGAATTTTATTATCTAAGGGAATTAAAGACCTAGAAAAACTAATAGCGCGCTCATCCTGTAAAAAATACTTTAATTTGCAAACACCAGGATAATTAGAACGAGCACTAAGCCAATCTTTAATAATGTCATCCTTAATGAATAAAAAATTAAAAGTGACTAAAATGGGTGGGGCTGAGTGAGGACGCTTGCAGAAAAGTTTACATAATTTTAAATTTTTAACCTTAAGGGAACATAAGGAAATGATATCGGACACCAACTCTTTGTAGTTAGTTACACTACCTTTGATACCTTTAATAATAATATTACAATTACGCTTAGTATCCTCAACGTATTGCTTAGTGACAACCAAGATTTCTTCCTGGGAAAGTCTTAGGACTGATTTAACTGCTAAGTAAGAGAGGCTAAGGTTGGTTACATGGTTCTTTAGGAAGTTTATTTCTGTCCATGCATTATTTGAAACATGAAAAATAAAGGAGTTTATTGTCTGGGTTTGAGCTTGGGATTCGAAAAGCTTGGAGACCATAGCTGATAACGTAAAAAAGATTTCTTTTAGTTTGGAGTCAAGATTATGAGTCTTAGAGAAATAAGTTTTAGATTCTAAAAGTGATTCTAAGATGTAATTCAGTTTGTTGTTGTTGGCAGGAAGCAATTGCCGTAAGTCGATTTTGCATTTGTAGTCCATGCATTTATAATCAATTGGACTATTAGCAAGCTGCAAATGGTGTTCCGAAGATAATCCCGAGCATGTTTCGTAAAACCAATTACCACAAAGTACACAAAAGATACAAGCTTTCACAACCTTTTTTCAATGTTGTAAGCCACACTTAAATGAATTGGAAAAAGTTATATCTAAAAACAACAAATAAGAAATAGGTGTATAAATTAAAAAAAACTATTATTAAAAGAAAGCTAGTGATAATCGTTAAAAGATAAAAATAATGCTAGTGTTACCACACGCTACACAAGCTAATACACAATAAACAATTGGCACACCAAAACAACACTAAAAAAACAGATATTATATATTTATTTATTTTTTATTTATGGTTATATATATATATATATATATATATATATATATATAATTTCATATTAAAAACACAAAAAAAACGTTTAGCAGAACGTAACAATGTCACGCAAGCGTATTGCACAGATTCAAAAGTGTAATGTACAAAGACTTACTTCTAATACAAATGTACGAAAACCATTTTTGAATACAAATAAACCTTTTGTAAAAGATACAACATTTTATTGTTTTAAAACAAATAAAACCAAATAAAAAATTTTGGATACCAAAAAATGGAACTGTTTATAGACAACTTTATATAAATTAAAAATTAACTTTAAAGAATTGAACAAAGCTGATATGTAATAAACATTTAATTATACCATTTTTTTAAACAATAATATTTTTATTTTAAAACGTGGTTTGTTTTTGGAAGTCATCATTGTTTAGAAAACAATATTTTATGTTATATTGTTGTAAATTAAACATTAGCTTTGTACTTAAATTTATTTTTTTACATAAAAAATTAATTTAGTCCTAATACAGTTTAAAATAAAATAATTATATTGTTAGAAGTCGCCACTTAATACTATAGGTTACAGGTTGGTAGACGAGTTGAGTAGAAGAAACTCCTTTTGATTTTCAGCTTTAGTACATCATTAATATAAAAAAAAAGAATTTAAAAAAGTAAAATAATAACAAAAATTAACTAATTAAAAAATAGAACCAAATTAGGTAAATTGATTTTAGACCATTTTGAACACATTAAGTGAAGGATCCGAGACTACACTAGAGGGTAACTTGTTTCAAAATGAAATAACTCTGTAAGAAAAATATTTACCCCTTAATTGTAAAAAGGCTCTTGGTTTATTTAATTTTAAATAATATCCTCTTAAATAATTTTGAGCCATGGTAAAGAAAGGGTGAGAAATATCGGAATTGATAAACTGGTACGTCAGAATGTAGTAACATTAATGTTATTTATTTTGCTTTTAATATAATAAAAAAACGTTTATGAGTATATTTAAATATAAAAAATATGTTTTAATTTTTTGTTACATTTAAAATTACATAAGTTTACATTATCAACCTAACCGCTATCACTAACAAAATCGCATCAAAAATTAAAGCACTATAACATTTTAGGGTATTCAGTAGTTATCAGTGGGTTTTTTAAGCGATTATTAGTTTTTAAAAATGTTATACTAGTATTGTCAGATTCACTTGAATAATAAATGTACCAGGTTTTTAAGTCAACCAGGAGCACTGTACAGCTGTTTCGTCTTTATTTCAGTATTTGTTAATTATCTTAGATATACTAAACTTTTATTAATACATACTTTAGCTAATGCTTTAGTAATGCGTACAATGCAACATTATTCCCAAATCTACTTTCTAATTATAATATACCATATTTATTCAAACAGTTAAGCATACAATTTTTAAAACTTTTAAACAAGCACAAAGCTTAATAATAATAATAAGTTACTTTACTTATTTATTTTTGGACTGATGTTACATACTGCTAGTTGTATTGTATTTTTATAATTGGACATATTTTTTGTGTACTAAAAGCTATTTCTACTGAAGTATCTAAGCCAATAACCATAAATAAATAAAACGTTATGTTAATAATTTAAGGAATATTAATCGTTTTTGTCATCTTCGTAAACCACTTTAAAAATGTTTACCAACGCACCAATATAATTTTGTGAAATGCAATTTTATGGCATAAATGTTTCTTATACGTAATACATTATTTTACAGGCGGTTAGCCTACCTTTTGAAAAAACTTAGCAGAAAATTAATAATAATTAAATTTAAGTTGTAGAGGATTAAATGTATAAAGGTTCGGTTTTTGTTTATTAATTTTTTAGCCTATATAGGTCAAATATATTACTTTGGAATTCTAAAGTATGCACTAGTGTTATTTTAAACATTTTTTCAATATTTTAAACCATCTTGTTAAAGTAAAAACTGAAATAATTTGTTTAAAATATTTATTTCTTACTGTTTAAATTGGATCGATTTATATTGTAAAGTAATTGTGAATTTTGCACGATGTACACCACATGTAACTGTAAAATGTTTAGTTCAAAATTATAAAAGATAACCTTTATACTTCTTTCTACAAAACTCTATTAATCTTAGCCTTTTTACAACTTAATGGAACACGTATTAAGGCATACTTTGCAACTAGATTTTAGTGTTATACATTTCCCAAAAATTGAATATCATATATCTAGTTTCCTGCTTTTGAATTTATTATTCAAGTTTTGCTTTATTTTTAAAAAATGAAATAATTATATCTGTGCTTGCAGATTTATGCAGTCTATTTTTAAATGATTTATGAAGTGTCACTCACACTTTTCTACACACTAGACACATTTATTTTGTTTTGTTTGCAATTCTACCGATATCTACACCATTCATATATATTTTTATTTAGATAGACCTTCTCCTTTGTTAAACATAAGCGTAAATTGCGTCACAAGAAGGTACATGCAGCAAAATCCAAAACCGCTGTAGGAAAAATATAAAATTAACTTGAGTTTAAGTTATTTAATATATTTCACAATTTTTTAAAAGGAAATTTATTAAAAACTGTTTTATATAAAATTATTTTTAAAATAATCTGAAAATATGTAAGCACTTTCTTAATTTTATTAATTACTTTCATAAATAAGCTAAATATTTTAATTAGAAATAATTAAAGTTTGGATACCGCATTCCAAGATTGTTAGATGACATACGAGTTTTTAAAAACCTTTTCGGTACAAAATGAATATTTATATCTAAAAAAAATTTGGTTATTCAAAAAATACAAAATAACTTAAAAAACAAAATTTAAAAATTGGATTGATTCAAAATTATTACCTACTTTAATACAAAACAATTAATCTGAGTAGTTATCAGCAAAAGACAACCACGCTTATTATTTAACATTCCATAGTGTATTATACAAGAAACTATTTTAAAACTAAAAAAATGTTTTTTAGTATTTGACGTTATATCTTGTTGATGATTTTAATCAACACCTGGGAATTAAACAATTTACATTTAGCGCAATTATTTTTTCAGTACTATAATCAAATGTTTTGATTTTATCTTTATTTTATACATAACATTGTATAATACTAATACATTTTAATTATGTAACTATTAGAAAGGTTTACGTTAAATCCATGTATTTTATTCGGCGTCCTATATGTGACATATTACTGATGGATACATGTATAACCAATAATCATTAAATAAATTAGAAGAAATGTTCTTATAAATTAAATTATGGATTAGTATTTTACAAAAACAACAAATATAAAAATCTATTAACATAATTACAATATTAAAAGTGAAACAATGAGTTCTATCAGATATCTTCTTCTTTTGTTTTGTACTTCTCGTCAGAATCTAGCTTTACCATTTTAGATTTACATATATGTTCATCCTCATCATTTTCTACATTTTCTTTCTGACGTTTAAAAAAATAATTTGTCAAAACTTTTTGAGATCCATTTGCTTTAGATATTGTTTTTCTAAAATTATAAACGTTTAATATTTAAATTAAATTTTGTGTTCTCTAATAAAATAATTTAAAATAAAATGCAAGAATATCACATAAAAACCGCATTAATCACATTGCACGTTAAATAAAGTATCATGCTTGTCTTTTACAAATTATTAGTGCTTATGCATTATATTTCAAGTTGTCATACATTTTCCTCACTCTGATTATTAATTTACGTCATTTCCACTATATATTTTCCTACATCTTATTTTATTTCCAAGTCTATTTAAAAATTTCTACCTCTACTTCAGCCTCCACACCCTCACCGCATCTTCAAAACACAATAGAACCGAGTACTAAAAAGCGTTTGTTTTACTGAATTCGTTTATTAGTTTTAACAAAAGTGAACATTAGTCCAACTTCATGAAATATATTCTTGGAAAATTAATTTTAACTGTAACATTTATTATTATAAATACACCGTAAACATTTAAACAATTAAGTTACTAATTTGTTAAAAGTTACTTTTGCTTTATTATTTGAGCTTAAATTCATAATACTTTAATAAAAAACATTAGAATTAATTTTATACTAAAAATATTAATAAAGTAAAACTGATGCTTTATTTAAAATACCTACGTGAAATTAACCTGGTTCTCAACAGGTTTGATACAATCAACAGAGTTAAATCCCGTGTTATTCACACGTTGGGTAACCAAAAATCTACTTACTGGCAGACAATCCAAGTTATTTGCAACATGTTTCAAAAATTCGTAAGCCTAATAAAAAAAATTAATATACATAAAACTATAAAAATAAAAAAATATTTAATAACTTAAATTTGTTTAAAATAAGTTACTTATTATAAGACACGAGCGTAGGCGCGCATCATGCTAAATAAGACGTTAACTTAAACATACTTGTTTAATTGTTACTGCTTGAATGCTTCATAAACAATCTTTTAGCGAAGCCAAATGAAAGCCAGCATTTTAGTAACGGTAATGGAGCTCAAACGTATGCCCACCCCAAGTTCAAGTCAAGCGCTATTCCACTAGACCAACCCAGCCAACATAGTGCTTATGCATTGTAAGACATATTGGGATGCTAATAATCCTGAGGATTTGAGTAATGCTTATAAAGTCTCAATTTCTAATAATTGTGATATTCCTGACTGTTAGTCCTCCACGTGGTGCATCCTGGACTAGGTGCCCCTAGACATCTAGACTAATAACAGCAGGGTCCGAGTGCACAGCGGTTTAACTGGGCTTCCGCTACGGCGGGTGGGTGCGAATATACACCCAGGATACTTAAAAAGTATCTAAAGGTATACGTATACCATATGTAGCCCTTGGGCTAAGGGAGATAACCCTGACAAAAAATCAGGCGGCCTCGTCAATCTTTGCGAACAGTGGCGACGTCACAAGGATGCCGTCTACCAGCCAAGAAACTTTGTTATTCTTCCACGTTTGTCTACGCTTGTCAAGCCATTGAAATCGATCGTTCTACATGTCGTATAATATGGGAAACAATGAAGAGGTGACCGCGTCACCAACCAAGATGATGATGATGATATATTTTGTCAGTTATTTATTTTTGTTTTCAAGCTTTTTATTGCCACTTTCCTCAATGAATCATTTTTATTATTAATTTAAACTAGTTCCACTATATTTTTTACTTACAATTTTATCCCACCCACCACTTTTCCTTCAATTTTCAAGAAACAATAAAACCGAGTACTAAAAGAAGTTAATTCTACTGAACTAGTGGATTTTTAAATGAGACGTTTGCTAAACCACTGTTTTTTTAACTATTAAGATATAAACCGTATTTCTCTGAGGCTTTTCGAGTAAGTTCAACCGCATTTTGCAAATCTTCTTCGGTTTCTACCTTAAGAACCGCGTCGTTTGTATATTGAAAATACGCTATCTTGCGACCATAATGAGTTATACAGCCCTCAACTGACCGGGATACTTCATCAAAGATGTCATCAACTACAAAATTGAAGAATGTGGGTGTTAAAACACATACTTGGCAGACACCTGAATGTATGTAAATTGCATCTGTTAAAGAATCTCCATTCAGTATTACTGCGTTTGACGACGTCTATAACGATTTAATAATATTGACAATCTTGGCAGAAATTCTTTAGCAATGAGAAGATTCCACAGCAGGTTACGATCAACAGAATCAAAGACGACTGAATAATCTATAAATGCACAATATGTAGGCTGTTGGTATCGCGATCGAAGTTCTAACATTCTACGAACAGTGTGGATTTAATCGATGCATCCCATCCCAGGACGAAATCCAACCTGGTTGGCTCGTGTTCGACACTCCCGTTCACCACGGATCCTGTGTAAAATAATATTTGCCAAAATTTTTGAAGCCCCTCAAAGTAGGCTGATTCCTCTATAATTAGCGGAGTCTGCTATGTCTCCTTTCTTATGGATTGGAATTATAATAGCTTGTATCTATGCTTCTGGTGTTTTCTCTTCTTTCCAAATGGAGTTTATCAAGGAGTATAAATCTTGTATAATATTTATCCAGCCATACTTAGTGTATCAACCTGTTAACCTGCCTATATAAACCCATAAACATATGCAAAAACAAATAATTTGTAAGCACCTAGTCCAGAATACACCACGTGGAAGGGGAACAGTAGGGATATTATTAAAATTTGAGACTTTATAACCATTACCAAAATCCTCAGAATCATTGGTATCCTGCTACGAAACATATTTCTAATTGAAACCAATAGGGGGTATAATAAGAACACACATTCATACTCTTGTTCCAATCAAATCATACACCAAAAACAAATTATCAAACTCCTATAACGTTAAATTTTGTCAAATCTATTGACACACAAGCGACAACTCATCTTGTGTGCAAAAAAACAGCCATTAACACGATTGAACTTAGTTTGGTCATAATTCATTTATATACGCGTGTTTGTGTTTACATAATAATGTCTACTCGAGTTATTAGTTGCTTGTAAGCTAACTGTATTAGGTGTAATACAAAGCAGTGGACATTTTTAGCGAAACCGAACGTGAAGCCGCATTTAGTGTCGGTGATAGAAATCGAACCCACATCCTTATATATATATATGGCTAAATAAATCTACCATATAAAATCAGTAATTTAATAGTTGCTGTTTTAATAAAGTGCAATATACATCGAAATATTTATTCACCTCATACGGTCTATAAGAATTAACGTTCAACCACTGGTTAACTTCTTCATTACTTTTAAAAATAACCTGTATGTAATAAAAAACAAAAAAAAGCATTTTGTTAAATACAATTTAACAACTGACAAAGGAAAATAGCGTTAATTATGTAATTAAAAAAATTACATTTATAGTAAAGGCTTCAAAGTTATATATACACACGTTTATTCTCTGTTTTATTAAATAATAAATTTTACTAATTTAAACAAAAAGAACTGGAATAATCAAATTTACATAATAAATGTTCAATAAATCATATCGAATCAAACATTTTAAAATTGTGCATTAAATAAAAACAAAAAATCCAAAAATATATTAAATAAACGGTTTTAGTAACCACAAATGTGTTCTATGTTTTATAATGACCATAACTTTTAATAAAAGATGTAATTTTCTTTTATCTTTAAAACTTAACACAACGTCAAAAAATAATCTCAATTTTATTATAAAAAAACATTTAATGCATACATAAAATAAATTATATATAAAAATTGCTTGTCAATGTTAATAGAAAAATCAACTCTCAGACAACTTACCGGCATTCGGTGGTGTATATCTGTCATGCATCCTAGTGCACTAGTTGTTATAATCGTATATGAATACAACTAAAACATAAAATATTTTAAAAAATAGAACCTGTTTTTCTTTATGGAAAGCAAACAAGCCAGCCATCATGAGTAATTTATCTGAATCTACATATTAATGCTTTCAATAAAGCAAATTACCATCAGGACAAAAATAAAATGGTTCTTTATTGGATCCCGTTTTCTTCCATTCGTAAAACCTTTTGTTAGGCCCATATCAGAAAATATTTTATATGCACAAAAATTGTTAGATGTAAATAAAAATATATAGAACAACACATTAAAAAACAATAGCATTTTTAATACAAAAACGTTAAACAAAAATACAATAAAAAATAAGACTATAATTTTTATAATATAAATACAAACAATTTAAAAATTAAGTGCCGGGGTGGTCTAGCGGTACAGCGCTCGAATTCGGACCTCGGTGGACATGGGTTCGAATTCCATCACCGGCATCAAAATGCGGGCCCACGTTCGGCTTCGCTCAAATGTCCATTGCTGAAAGATGTTTCTCGTAAAACATTCAAAGTAGCAAACATAAATAAATAATGATCGTGAGGATTTGAGTAACGCTCAGAGTCTCAAACTCCAGTGATGGTGATACTTCTGATTGTTATTCTTCCACGTGGTGCATCCTGGACTAGGTGCCTATAGACCTAGACTAATAACAGCACGGACCGAGTCCACAGCGGTATAAATCGTTTTCACTGAACCCCCACCCAGTGCATGGGTGCCAGCATACACCCTAGATGCTTAAGTGGTATCTCAAGGTAGCCATTTACTATATGTAGCCGGCTAAGTCAAGGGAGTTCACCCTGACAGAAAATGAGGCCTCAGGTCCTTATCCTGTGCAACTTAAAATGAAACTTCGATCAAACAGAATATATGTGATGGAATCAGTAGACGAGACAGAAGTTGACAGGTTTACATGGGAGAGTTAACAAAACTTTACCCTTGTTAATTAATAATGACGAGCCTGACTTAGTCACCAAGGTGTGAACGGTCTTCCTCTAATGGCTCCCATGGATCCGTCAACAGGCGTCATCCCTCCTACCCTCCAAAGAAGATTGCCTTGTCAACTCCTGTGAACACTGGAAGCTGTCTGAAAGAAGCAATCTTCTAGTCAAGAAACCTTATTTACCACCCAAGTTCAATTAGCATCCAAAATACACTCCGCATAAGAACATAGAACGTATGGTCACTGTCGTCTGTTTCGACTCAAGCATATACTGCCGCACAGCTAAGTCGTTACAAGATTGATATCGCTTATCTTCATGAAACAAGACTGGATTGTTCAGAGCCCTTTTGTCTTCCTACAGCTTTCGAGCCTGTTAGATTATTTCTCTCATCATCTTGTGCATCAAATCTAGCATACCACGGGGTAGCATTTTATCTTTCCCCAACAGCTTCCGGTGCATTAATTGACTGGAAGGCTATCTCCACGATTAGCGTTTGCGCACTTTAAAGTATCCAAATATTCCATAGCCGTCATCAATGTCTATGCTCCAATCAATAATTACAAAAAAAGGAAATAGATGAGTTTTATGAGCAACTAAAAGATTTATACTCTCGACTCAAAACCTCATCCCAAATCGTTGTTATTGGAAAAGATTTCAAAGGTAGATTTTGCAATGACGATATTAACCCACCCCGGGTTATCCCTTGGATAAAATCACACAAACAATGCGAGAACGGAAGAAGATTAAGTGTATTCGCTGCTAGGTGCAACACGGTTCTTACGAACACATTTTTCCAACACCCCGTGAAACATTTGACAACATTTCGTTCAAGTTGTGGTAGATATTCTTCCCAAATTGATTACGTTTTGGTTAGCAAACGCTGGTTGAGTGCAATTAAGAATTCCAAGGCATATAGAGGCTGCCAAACAGGAAGTGAGAATGATACTGATCATTCGCTTGTTTTATGTTTTATGCTAACAAGTTCTCCAAAGCCTACTTATCAGCTCCAGTTGTTGTTCCATATTGTGGTATAGGAATAAATCGATCGTGGAACATTCTGAAACGAAAGATCGACACAGCTAGTTTGGTGCTCCTCCGTTTAATCAACTTAAAAAGGCCAAATTGGTTGTCCACCAATTCTCAATATCTTTAAACACAAGCAAAAATAATCACAAGAAAAAGAGAAGCAAGATCATTACTTGTGGAATTTCGAAAAAGTTATGAGGAGGATGAGCACAGACATTGGGATTCTGTAACAGAGGTTTCTGCTCGCCATAATCACAGTGAGAAAATATACATAAAATTGAAACAACTCTACCGTCTGACATCTCAAACGAAGACTGGTTACTTCACTTTAATCAAACTTTAAACCATCCTGAAATCACAACAGGATGACTGCAAAATTAATCCATTCTTGAGACAGTTCGTTCAGTAATTTATCCAATCTCCGTAGAACCCAAAACCGTCGATGGTATTATGTGCATCTGCAGTAAAATCAGTTAGAAAAGCCGACGGATTCGAAGGAATACCTACATATGTCTTCAAATACAGTCCCTCGTGACTTACTAAAGACTTCTATGGCATTATAACGGATTTTTGGACATCTGAGCAGTGCCTTGAAAATTAGCATCGTGCTACTATTGTTCATGTACATAAGAAAGGAAATCTGTAAATACCTGCTAACTACAGGGGTATCAGTTTGCTTTGCATAACTGCAAAGATTGCCACATCAGCGATAGTTTAAAGGATTCGCCCGGAGAAGACCATACGTCCCAACCAAACTGGTTTTCGTCCTAGTTTGGGATGCGTTGATCAAATTTATACGCTTCGGCGCATTCTGAAATTTCGCACAAAGTTTCAGCGCCATACATACGTAGCGTTCATAGACTACTTTTCAGCTTTCGACTCGCTGAACAGAAAACGACTCTGGATAGCTGTTATGTGACAGAACTCAGTTAAAACTTATGAACCTCCTACGTGCTCTGTACAAGAACTCAACTGATGCGATCCGCATTTGCAACAAATCTATTACAAAGCCGTTCAAAATTTGCTGTGGTGTATGTCAAGACTGTGGTTGCCCCGCTTCTATTCAACTATGGAATCAATGCTACATTTGCAAAGTTTTCGGATAAATGGAAGGCGTGTATGTGGTAAAAAGCCCATCACCGACTTAGAATACGCTAAAAATGAAGATCAGCTGCAGCGAGTATTGGATTTAATTATGAAAGTTTCCAGTGAATATAATCTGAAAAGCAATCCCAAAAAATCAGTCATCATGTAGTCACAGGCTCCTGATACGAGGATTGTATTAAATGACGTTGTGCTCCCTAATGTAAAGTAATTTACGTATCTGGGTTCTTCGATTATTTCTGACGGTGGTTAATCTAATGAGGTAGATCGTTGAATTTATTTAGCTGTTGCTGCGTTTGGAAAACTTGGTAATCTATTATAGAGACGAAAATATATCAATCTAAAAACAAAAATGAACATTTTCTCTTCATTGATTCACACAGTGCTTCTGTACACAGCTGAAACGTGCACTCTTACGAGATCAGAAATCATGAAGCTCAGCAAATTTGAGGCAAGATGCTTTAGATATATTTGGCACAACACTCATTTTGCATCATTCGTATTAAGGTACTGGATGAAAAAGATCAGTAACCGCCAAATTCGAGATGACCTCCAATTTCATGAACTTCCTTATTTGGTATCGCGACAACGAAGATTGCAGTGGTTTGGACACATTCTTCGTAGAAATCCTGATGCAATCTCACGTATCGTAACTCTGGCTTGTTCAAATACCGATTTGAAGAAGAGGAAAAGTGGTCAGATAAGTACTTGGATGGATGCTGTTCGGGACGATCTCTACCCTATTTTGGCCGGGACTTTATCTTGGAAACAATTGCAGTCGTCGCTGCACGCCTCCAAAAACCGTGAACAGTAAAAAGGAATTAACCGGGATCCTATGAGAACTCGAAACTAATAAAGAGGTGGTTTTCCCACCAACTTTTATTATTATAATTCAAACAAATTAACATAAAGATTACTTTCAATAATATCTACAATAATTTATCGTAAAATAACAATTATTTATATGCACCTCACTAAAATTTATCGGTATTTAACTCAATGCTATTCCTATCTCCGCACTAAATGTTACCTAATCAATACTTCAAAGTTTCTTGGCTGGTAGAGGAATCCTTGTGACGTCGCCACTGTTTGCAAAAATTAATGAAGCCGCCTGATATTTTGTTAGTTATCTCCCTTAGCCCAACGGCTACATATGGTATACGTATACTTTAAAATATCTTTTAGCAACCCTGGATGTTAATAATCCTAGGGATTTCAGTAATGCTTGTAATGCTTCAATTTCCAATAATGGTAATATTCCTGACTGTTCCTCCATGAAACGCATCCTGGACTAGGTACATCTAAACACCTAGTATAATACAGCAGTATAATTGGGACTTCACTTCGGCAGATGAGTGCAAGCATAAACTCAGAGTACTTAAAGATAGCTTAAAGTATACCATATGTAGCCATTAGGCTAAAGTAGAGGAAAAAGCTGAGGCAGACAACCCAGATAACAATTAGACAGCACCGTCAAACCTTGGGAACAGCAGCACCATTACAAGATTACCGTCTACCAGCCAAAAACATACTTATTGTTCGATGTTTGTCCACGGAATCGATTCTTTAAGCCGATAAATACAGTAATTATCAAAAAGTGACTGTTATCAACTAAGTGAAACTTCGTATTTATCAAAACAAAAAAATATTTCAATCTTTTCTGTAAATATGTATTCAGATGATCCACCTTCAACTGTTCATAGTTAGAACAAAAACCAATTAAAAACTAAAAATTCCGGAAGGTCTTACACCTTGTTATTACCTAGTGAACTGTAAATCACTTAAACACTCAACAAATGTTGTCACGCGGTTTTACAAAGTTAAAATAGATAAAAACGGATAAATTCAAACTATATTAGAATGCTGCAATCACTTATAACGAATTAAAATAATTTAAAAAAATTGTTTACAAATATACTTAGTTTACCCTTGTACAAGTACCACACAACGTTTCTTTTCATACATTGATGATCGATAAAAAGGTTTGTCCATAATAGATTCAATACGAGCATTAAATGTAGTTAAATTTAATGATTGTGAATCTAATTTTACAAAAGATGGTACCAATCCCCATCGCATAATTTGAACAATAAATCTATCCGTTTGATTGTTCATTACATTGCTTGAAAATAATATTGGACTATAGTGTTCCATTTTATATGTATATATAATTTAAACTAACGTGTAAGATGTCGGTGGAATATTATAAGATGGAACAAATTTTACATCATCATTACAATTTTTCCATGTTGGACATCTGTCTAACGAAGATTGACATTTTTGTAAAATTGACTTTTGATCAAGATTACTAAAAAAATTAACCTTAATTTTTTCAAACCATGCAATTCGACCACACATTTTCAATATTTTTCACAAGTTGAGTAGTCCAAAACGTACTCGGTTCTCAAATTGTCTCAAGTTCTCAAAAAATAAATATGAAATAGATGGTGAAATTAAGGCAAAATCAAGCTAGATAGTGGAAGTTAACAATTATAGAAAACGAGCAAAAATTATAATAAAACAAGTTGCGTATTACAATGCCAACACTAAAATAATCTTCAAAAACAAGAAAGGGGAACAGGATGAATAACGCTTCAATGGACGTGTAGCGTGACGCGCGCCTCACCTCACGAGTTATTAAAATATTAATATTATTAATATATAAACTATTGCAAAGTACTTTTATCTTAATTTGGTTTTTAAACTATATTGAGCTGTTCATTGATTTTAAATATAATACAAAAAAAACAAAATCTTGTTTATTTTAATTTAGAAAATTAATCTAAGTTAAGACTAATAAGACTAACGATTACAATTTAAAAATGTGCAAAATTTTAATTGGCTAAAGTCAATACTTGTATATTAATTTAAAAAATTTAACATATATAGAAAATAATGTTAAATTTTATTGTTTTTAATGTAAAAATTTAATTTGATTTACATTAATTATTTATACTATAAAAATCTATAAAATTATAAATACTACATTTAACGTATATAAAATGGAATATATAATCAATTATTTAAATTTTAATAATTAATAAAATTAAAAACAACGTTATTTTAAAACATATTTTTTGTTATAATTTAAAAAAATATGTATCATTTTCCTAGTAGAATTGTAATATTTTTAAATAATTTTGTGATATATTGACTTTTATCAGTCGGAATTGACTATTGTTTGTGTGCCTTAGTTATTGTTACCTTAAAGTTGTAACGTTTCTTTAAGCAAAACATTGTTTACTATGTGTAATTATTAATTTTAATTCAATAATGCCAGGCTTTTAAATGTATGCAACAGGTGTTGCTACTGAGGTCACGAAACATTAAAATTATTATTTTATTAGTTTTTATTTTAGCTATAATGTTTTATATAGTTATACATTTAAACAATTTTAACATTGTTTATACTTTGTTTCAACGCGCATTTCATTATATACCTGAAGTCATAATATCTAATTGCTATTTTGTAAGTAGTTCCTGTTGGTAAAATGTATTAGTATGTAAATTTAGATTATTTTGTAATAATGAATTGCAGAACAATATTTAAAATCACACAAAAAACTTTTTTGATTAAAATTAGCTGGGGGTGTTAATAAATATTTCATCAGGTTAAATCAGAGGAAATCATGACCGAGATCTTATACGTGTTTATAATAGTTGCAGGTTGGTACACAAGTTTGGTAGGAGATTCTTCTTTTAAACTGAGTTCAAAAATACCGGATGTATTAAATAAAAATTGGAATAGAAAAATACAATTACCACTTCAACAATGACAGTTTCGATCCGTAAATACAAAATTAATGGAGTTCTCATAAATTCACTGCAAATCACATCATCCAAATTTGTATTTACTCAAACTGTCGGAAGTGGAGATACAAACCTTTATATTTACCTATTTGTCCAATAAAATGGCTATTTTTCTTCATTGCTTCCATACTTACAAGATATCTGAAACAATCGCTTTTCATTGTTTTATATGGATAAATGAAGCACCGAATGCATAACAAAATTTAAGTTTTTTCATTTGAAAATGCTACTCTTGTGACCAACACACTACTATTTACAATAAACACAAAAAATTCTTGATATGCTAAAAAAATTATCCCATTTAACCGAATGGTTACATGCCGTACACCTTTAGATACCCTAGGTTTATGCTCACACCAATGCGCTAATACAAAAGTCGACACTCGTTTGTTTTTACTGTCCAAGAAGACAAAATGGCCAGCAAGTAAGTCGGATTGACATTATGCAAGTGAAATCAGTCTTTATATTTACATGTGTTAAATTTCCCTGTCCAAATGGATTTCTAATTTAAACACCTGATTGCTTACTTTTGAAGATAAAAGAGTTCATTAAAAAACTTTAATTCAGAATAAGGTTAGGATATGAAGTTTGTAGGACTCAAGCGTCATCTATTGAGTGCACGTTCTGAAAACTGACGACTTACAGACTTGATAATTTAGACTAACTTGGGTTATAATAAATAGTAAGGGTTCCTATTCCCGATGATTCAAGTATCAATAGAGAAATCTGACAAAATCATAATAGTTTATATCAGATTGCTGCAAGTGAAAAATAAGAATAACTGATTAGTATTAATGTGTACAAAAATACACATTTCTAACAAAATATAACCTATAAATTTTGACATATAAAAAGTTGTACAAAATGGTGAAAATATTATTTTCACGTACAAGACAGTGAACGGCAATTTACACGAAATTCATCTATTCTTCAGCAGTTTACGAGTAAAACTCGCAAATGTTTTAAATGCAGTCAATTAGAAAACAAACTGTCAAAAAATGAATAGAAAATTGAAAAATAAATATAATTCAAAAAACAGTAATATGTATAAAAAATAAAGGACATTCTTTAAATTCCTAATCAATAAAGTTAAATCATTAAACCGGTTGCAAAAGGCACATGTGGTCACAATTTTCGAGAAACCAAAATACACACAACTAAAAAGGCCAGTCCAAACATAATTAAACCGTTGGGTGTAGATGCAGGAGTGTATTCACGTATGACAGCCAGCTAAGAAAATAAAAAATAATGCAAATGTAAATACACAGCAGAATTCATCGTATAAATGTTGTTATAATGGTGCCATAGAAGTACGGCGGTATAATCAGGCTTTCACTGGATTTCTGCTTAGTAAATGGATACGAGCATAAACCCAAGATGGTTAAAAGGTATCTCAAGGTATCTATTTACTATATGTAATTGGTTAGGTTTGTGGATGTGTCAACCTCTAATTCTTCCGGAGATCACCTCATCAATTCCCGTAAACACTAGTGCCATCACAGGGTCTTCTAACCAAAAAACTTAATTTATCCCTCCAAGTTCAATTAACATCCGACGTGTTCGCATAGGAATTCGAGATGCTATGCAAACTTGAAACTAATAAAGAGGTGGCTTTGCCACCAACGTTTGTTGTTGTACTCTTGTTCAGCTTGTCCAAGAGACTCATAAAACAAATCTCGGTCGATATAAAAATACTGAAGCCCATAAACCATGGCATTCATGACATAGTTAAAAAAGCTGTTCATAACTAACAATTTTTAAAACACAGAGATTGTACATAGCTCAACAAACGTATTACATGTTCAAAATCGAATAGTCGAGTTGCGTTAATCAATTTCAACATTGAAAATATTGAACGACCAAAATACGCGTAGTAGACATGCGGAGATCGATAACAATAATTTAAAAAGTTAGTCCAATACATCATAATCACTGTTATATCTATATGTATGTATGTATATATGCATGTATGTGCATCACTAGATAACGTCCTACGCATTCGTCATGCGCTAACCCGCATTAAAATAGGTCATGGGGATATTAAATTAGTGCCTGAATAAAAATATAACTTAGTTTTAAACTACCGTATTATTTTTTGTTTAGTACACATGTATATAAATGTAACATTAGGCTCCATTATCCGATTTCTATCTAAATAATTGGAAAATAAAATATAGTTAAGCCCATACGCGTACAAAGGTGCAATTGTTTGAATGAATAAAACAAGTAAACATTTTGAAAAAAGGGAAATTTGTGAGACAGCCTGTTGCAGATTAATAGACCATTCTAATTGATTACAATTAATAAGTCATTAATAATTTATTGACTTTTAATGCTTAAACTACTTGAGGCGAGTAGACATTTAACAAAACCAAACAAGAGTCCGCATTTAATGCCGGTCTTGAAAGTTGAACCTCATGTTCACCCAGTTTCAAGACTAACGTTCTAGCTATATGTGTAAACAAATCGATTACAAAATCCACAAATAAGTTATCAATTGTCGTAGTGTAAAATGCGCATTTTAGACAAATAAACCTTTGTTTAATCTATACAATGAAAAACTAATTCAATATAGTTTCTCGTTTAATCTAACAAATAAAAATTATTACAAACCTGAACCATAACTAATAATTCTAAACAAAAAAGCTATATATAAAAATCAAACTATAATTTAAACAAAGGCTTAAAATACATAGATTATTATATAAAATAACCACTAAACAATTTCAAAAATTTAAAACAATGCTTAACTAATAACTGTAAATTTATATTGGATGCTCTTGATTATATTTCAACCTTTGTCAAATATCTCCAACGACTTACTTTTACCTATATAAAAAAAAACCCCAAAAACCAATTTCCAACAGATGCAAACAAGAATAGTTATTGATCGATTAAATACACACACATACCCAACCTCCATGACCTTGAACCCATTTGTAGATACCGTGAACAAAAATAAAATCGACCACACATTTGATTACCATACGAGCCAAATCCGACAATCCTTTAGAAAACGCCTGGTACACTACTTTGACGGCAAACATGAACAAGACGACGATACGAGACCAGCTGATTATTCCATCAGAAAACACACTTTAAAGTTGAGGGGAGGAGAAAGAAACACAAATGTTGAATCTTGGAAATGCTCATATTTTACGCATTCTGTAATGATGATAATCTCGACCTCGTATTCTTATGCGCAAGTGTACAGAACCATATCAAGACTTTCATTTCGACCAAAGTACGTAGTATTATTGCGACAGGTGGGCCAAATGGTACTGTTCAGATTTAAAAGCCCCAGCTTTTAAAGATAAATACTGAAAAGCATCCAAGTCTTCATTGTAACGGAATGCTAATAATCCTGAGGATTTGAGTAATGCTTATAAAGTCTCAATTTCCCATTATGGTGATATTCCTGACTGGTGATATCCTGGACTAGGTGCCTATAGGCATGTAGACTAATAACAGCAGAGTCCGAGTGCACAGCGGTATAACTGGGCTTTTGCCACCGCGGGTGGGTGCAAACATACACCCAGAATACTCAAAAGGTATCTAAAGGTATACGTATACCATGTGACCACGTCACCAACCAACATGAATGAATGAATTCATTGTAAGAGTGCAAATCCTCAAATCGAATTTATCGACCGGGTTACAGTTAAATAAAACAGACTGTGCAAAACTGTTTGGTACAGAGCTCGAATTCGGACCTCGATGGACATGGGTTCGAATCCCACCACCGACACTAAAATGTGGGCCCACGTTCGGCTTCGCTAAAATGTCCCGTAAAACATTCAAAGTAGCAAACATAAAATTTAATTAAAAAATAAAATAATATATATATATATATATATATATATATATATATATATATATATATATAATATATATATATATATATATATGTTTTTCTTCCAAAGCTCGATAGAAATACATGCTTAATTTTTGTTGCTTCAATGTTTCACAAAAAAGTTGTTTTGGTAAGTAAATAATTAGCAAAATCAGCATTTAATGCCAACAGAGGAATTCATATAAATGTCCACAAAAACATGAATTTAGCACCTTAGTCACACGTACAATACAAGCTCATGTTTAAACCTTATACATTGACATTTTATCACGAAACTTCATCCTCTTCACAACAAAAGTTGGTGGCAGAGCCACCTCTTTATTAGTTCCAAGTTTGCAGAGCATCCTGAATTTCTATAATAAAAAGTTGTCGGATGTGAATTAAACTTGGATGAGGGGTGAGAATAAATAATAATAATCCAACTCTAATAACATCAACAGACCCTTCGGCTATTTGAACAAAATTGTCAAATGTAGCAAAATTAATCCACATCTCGGCATCTCGATTTAATCGCTCTCCATATTGTAATTCCAATTCATTCGAAATTTCAATCAAATGCGAAATAAGTGCTTGGGTCCTACACAAAAAAGACTTTAATCGATCCAAATCGACACGTACTCTCGGCTGGACGAAGTATTTCGTGTTAGCATGTGTTTGTTTTGTTTCAATTTAAACTGAATAAATTCTTCGACAATGGTTTCAGTTTCGTAAACCATCTCTTCTTTGATCTCGACTGGATTTACAGTTGTCATATGATTATCAACTATATCGAGAGTAACGTTGTGGTCGTACATAATGAAAATAACCTATGAAACAAAATATTAATTATCATCACCATCATCACCATATAATTCCAAATAAAAACATTAAAAGGCGTAAACTGTGAAATAAATTTATTTCGTATATTCTCTTCAGTCACAAATACTTATATATATATATTCTTTGGTCTGACCAATTACCGTTGTTTGTAATCTGCCCATTTTAATTTGTGACCATTTGTTATTCTTCATCCAGGGTATTATTATATTAGCCATGCTTACTCATGAGTCATTCGCATTTCATGTATACTGACATATTTGCACACTATTAACCATAGTGTCCCCTAAATAATAACATGCCTCTTTACACATATCATATTGAACATGACTTTTAAATATACGTTGATTTTTGAGTTTTTTTTCATTTTTAGCCTATGTAATTTAACCTTACTTTACTTATTTATTTTTGGACTGATGTTACACACTGCTAATTGTATTGTATTTTTATAATTGTACATATTTTTGTGCTAAAAGCTACTTCTACTGAAGTAGCTGAGCCAATAACCATAAATAAATAATAAATAATATATATATATATATATATATATATATATATATATATATATATATATATGAGAAAGAGTTTGACTGAAAAGAATATATAAAATAAATTTATTTCACAGTTTACGCCTTCGTGGAACACTTGACACGACTCTTGAAAATTAAAATGTACAAATGCATTTATTTGAACTAATTTGGACATTCTACAGCATAATGTAACTGTGCCCTATTATTATTACATTACGTTTTAATATCTCACTAGAAATACATTCAACGTTAAAAAAAATTCATTTTCACTATCAATAATAAATAAATAACAATTATAAAAAGTAGTACAAATAATGGGATCAAAATGAAATAGAATGTCATATGTTAATGAATATAAATACAATCATTACAGTAAACATGTAATTTAAAAAAAATCAAAATTACTATACATTGAATGAGTCATTATAAGGCACAGTTAGATTATGTTGTAGGATATCAAAGTTCAAATAAATGTGAGTGCAATAATTTCCACTTTGATAAATTTGTTAGATGTTCAATTTTGTTTGATTCTGAACTGGTTAATATTCTGGAAAAGTATGGCAGAGGTGAGTATTTGTATTGATTAATTTTTGCAACTAAGTTCTCCCTGTTTTCCAGAAGCCTTATATTTGTTTTGAGCTGTATGTAGTGGGTGAGTGGTATTACCTTCAATCCTTAATGCTAATTGCATACAAGATTTAAAACGTTTATTAACAATATCATTCAATAAGACAGAATATTTAATTCCCGCAGATTTTGACATCAAAGATATGCATATTTTTAAAACAACATAATCTTGTTTAAATAAACCAGGAAAACTTACAGGTGAGTAATACAATATTAGAGAATAAAAACAAGATGTATCAAACAACTTCGTTATTAACATTTAGTTTTCTTAATCTTCTTATGTAGTAACATAAAGATTTGGTTTTCATAAATACATGCCCTACATGATCACACAGGTAAATTTTCTATTTATGTTTACCCATCAATCTTCATTAGTTTGCACAGTACTTCTGTACGCAGTTGAAACATAGACTCTTACTGGGTCAGAGATCAAGAAGCTTGATAAATTTGGCACAACACCCATTTTGCGTCCTCCGTACCAAGGTATTGGACGAAAAAGATGAGTAACCGTCAAATTTGAAATGACCTTCAATGTCAACGAAGATTGCACTGGTTTGGACACGTTCTTCGTAGAAATCCTAATGCAATCTCATGTATCGTAACCCTGGCTTGTCCAAATACCAATTGGAAGAAGAGGAAAGGTGGTCAGAAAAGTACTTGGATGGATGCTGTTCGGGACGATCTTCACACAATCTTGGCTGGCACTTTATCTTTGAAACAATGACTAAGTCGATGGACTGACATATCCCTACACGCCTCCGAAAATCGTGAACAATGGAAGGGGATTGTTACAGATGCTATGCGAATTTGGAATTAATAAAGATATGGCGTTGCCATTAACTTTTGTTGTTATTGCCATGTTTACCCCAAAATACTTAATTTTGTTACAAGTACATATGTTTGTCTGACTTAATTTAATGTTTTATTTAATTCCATTGTTCGTTGTAAATTTATGACTCATTCAAAGTATAGTAATTTTGAATTATTTCTTTTTAAACCACGTTTACCGTATTGAATATATCAATAGTCATTATCATAAAATATTTTATATTTGATTTTGTTCCCATTATTTGTACTACTATTGTTTTGTAATTCTGTTATTTTTATTGATGATGAAAATGTATTTTTGCACTGAATTCATCTCTAGTGAAATATTAAAGCTTAATGTAATAATAATAATAATGATAATAAATACAGTAAGTTGTATACTTGAACAAACATCCTTAGTTAAACCTATGAAAAGTAAATGAACAATCTAGAAAAACTAGATTAATCAAGTATTACGTAGTTTTTCTATCTACACATCCGAATCAACCAGATATAGAAACACAACCATTAACCGTATGGTACACAAAGACGAGTTTAGTGCGTTCTATTCTACTTTGCGCTTACGAAACTTGAACTCTTACCCAAATGAATATACAAAAGCTTGTTCATTTTGAGCAAAGCTGTTTAAGATATGGTTTTGTTAGTTGTCTTAATTTGAACGCAACAGTTTAATAACTAATAAAATAATTAAACCATTTGCAGATATTTGTAAAATACTTAACATTCATTGGCCATGTACCTCTAACACAATAAGAAAAAAAGGATTCAAATGAGTTGGCCATGTTTTAGGTAAATCGCCCACTCATCCAGTCAGACTAGCTATGGAAGCCCATCCATTAGCCGGATGGAAAAGAAGACCAGGCAGCCAACGGAACTTTTGGGCGGATATTGAAGCATGCAAAATCAGTCCCTTTATTTATGTTAAGCCTCATCGTTCAAATGAATTACTTAATTGAGCGTCTAATTGCTTACAATTTGCAGTTAATAGAAATCACTGGGGAGGTTTAATTCGGAATGTAATTAACATTTAAAGTCAGTATACCTCAAGTTTTGTTCATTAAGTGCACTTTGTAAAAGTTAATGTTTTGCAGGTTTTTTTGGTAATTTGAACTAACCTGGGCGATAACAACCGGTACGAAATATTTATCTTCCATTATGATAAACAAAAACGAGTGGGTAATAAAGCGTGTACATAGTAAGATTTCATCATCACCATTATCATCAACAGCAAACACCATTAATAAATGAAATTACAAAATTGTCATATAACCTTTTAGTTTTTAATTAATTATTATCATGTAGTAGTAAAATTGGCGTATGCACAGTAGAAAAAAATTGTAAGCCAAATACACGTAATGGTAAATTAGCAAAAATAAATTTGTATCACCTTTTAATGTTTCTAACCAATTAAATAGTTAACCTTTCAATTCCCATCCACTACATCAACAATTATAATCTATTGCTTAGCCCTAACAAATATTTTTCTTTTCCAGCAACCATGTTAACGACTGACCGCCTCAAAAATTTCCCAAAACGTTTCTGTTAATTAAAAAACTGTTTTGTATAAAAAGTGGTTAAAGGCAATTCTTCAAACACATCATATAACCTTATTTTGAACTAATATATATTTCATTAACTGCGTTTTTAAGTAGCACCTGATTTTAATCCATTTATTAATTTTAAGTCACCTCGATTAAATAAACCGCTTAATTGAATACCTAAGAGTTTACCCTTAAAGTTTAATAAAACTTTACTTCATCATCATCATCATCGGGGATAAACATCCCCCACCGGTTATTATCACTCAGGGTAGTCCAAAAACCAAAACGTCTGCAAAAACGTCAACTTTTGTAGTGTGTACTCAAAGAACGACACTTGAGGTGTGCTGACATTAAATGTTAATTACATCCCGAGTTAAACCCCTCCAATGATCTCTGTTGGCTGCATAAGATAAACAAACGGACGCCCATTTAAATAATTCATTTGGACGAGGGGCCTTAGCATAAATAAAAGGACTGAGTTCGCATGCTACAATGTCTGTCCAAATTTTCCGTTGGCCGCCTGGCCTTCTTTTCCATCCGGGTAATGGGTGGGCTTCCATAGCTAGTCTGGCTGGATGAGAGGGCGATCTACGTAAAACATGGCCAATCCATTTTAATCGTCTTTCTTTAACTGTGCTAGAGATACTGACAAATATCTGGGAATGGTCGAAATATTTTACTAGTTATTAAGTGAGTTACGAAACCATATAGATCTTAAACAGCTTTGCTCAAAATGAGCAAGCTTTTGCGAATACAATTAACACTCTCGAGAGCACGACTTTGTTACGGTTCGTGGGTTTATGTGCTTCGCTGTTCCTAAGTTATTCTAAAGAAAATTTATTTTCGGAGAATAGTTACTTGTGACAGACTAACAAAGATCCACTCGCAATGGTAAAAAATTTTAAACAAATACTTTAGATAAACTCTAACTACCCTTCCGCTTCATGTTTGACAACATAGACGTCATAACAGTTTTGTAGCGTTCTTTAATAACGTTTATTGCATAGAATAAATAAATAAATGACCAAATTCTTGAACTGATATATCTCTGCACGCTTCCAAAAACTGTGAAATGCTATGTGAAGTTGGAACAAATACAGAGGTAGCTCTGTCACCAACTTTTGTTGAAAAGGACTTAAATTCAACTAATTTCCAGATGTTAATCATTAAGTTTTAATAAATCAGTTTACAAAATTGTCATCATCATCATCATCATCATCACCGGGGATAAACACCCCAACCGGTTATTATCACACAGGATAATCCAAATACCAAAACGTCTGCAAAAACATCAGCTTTTGCAGTGTGCACTTACGAAATTTTCAGTAACATCAATAAAATGTAAGTAAGAATAACCAGTAGCACATCTTTTCTCTCAAAATACCCGTTGCAGCTCAAAACCTGTTATCCATCAGCTACCAAAAACGTGTCCTGAACTGGTACAAATTAATACCAATCTCAATTCATAATAGTAGCAGTGGCCTGTATACAATATTCTAGATGCGATCTGATATACAATGTAAAAATAAACTTTTAAAAATATTTGGAATTCCTAGATTATGTTTGAGAAATTTAACTAGCCTGAACCCGGTTTGAGTTGTTTCCGTACAATAAAGTAAAAACTGGAGAAAAGTGAGACTCCTAAATCCTTTATTAATTCTATTGAATTTATTGTGCACAAACCAAATATTTAAAAAAATCCATACCTAAAGATCGACCAAAAGTTATATGCTTACATTTGGTTAAATTCAATGGTAACATACTTTAGGTGACAAATCATAAATACTATTAATTTCCCGTTGCAGCAATTCAAGGTTCGTACATACTACAATGACATCCGCATATATTAAAAGATGGAGTGAACTACAGACGGTAGATCACTAATAAAAATCATAAATAATAACAGACCTAGTAACAGTACGTCTAAAATAAACTAATTTTTAAACCAATGGACCCTCCTATTATTTATATAAAAATTAGAAGTAGATGAGGGCCATGACTAGGCTATGCGCACATTCTTTAAGTATCTTAGGCCAGATGCATAAGTAAATTTTAACTTCAAGTGTTTAAAGAATATACTAGTACTAATACTAATATTCCCAAACACCAAATAGGACTCAAATGTTACAGGTTAGTACAACTGGAGTAGAAGAAATTCCTTTTAATCTTTGGACAATTGTTTAAAATATTTAATTCTATTATTTCTTAATGAGTGTGAAACAAAATTGAAATATAAAAACTTTTTTAATTAGTATTAAAAATAATTTCTGAAGAGCAAAGATATAATATTTAGGGTAACGAATTACTTGACGTGCAGTGTGATGTAAAATAGGAATATAACTAATAAAATTATATAAATACATTTAATATTCCCAACATATTATTTATTTTAATACACTTTATTTAAAAACTAAAAATGTTAAAAACTCACCGGATAACAGCAACGACTAAAACATATTTTCAAATAGTCCGTATCCGCGTTTAGTCATAATTAATGTTATATACAAAACATTGAAAAAATTAATAAAAATTATATTTTAAAAATTAAAAATTAAAAATTAAAACAACAAAATAAATTATTTAAAAATAGTAAAGTTAGAAGTTATACGTCTGAAATACACAATTTTAAGGATATTTAAAACCTACTTTTTTATAACCAAAAAAAATATTAAAAACAAATTAATTTTTGTTTTTATTGGTTATAAAAAAGTTGGTTTTGAATAGCCTTAAAATTGTTTATTTTAGACGTATGACGGGAAGTACCTACTCAATATGAGCAGTTTGTGTGCAACGTATGTGCAATTATATTAATCAGTTTAACAGAATAATACACGGATTAAATAAAAAAATGTTTTACAGGTTTTTTTAAACTAAAACAACCTGATGAGTAAAATGACGTTGCTACTTTTAAATTTGTGCGATACGCTTGCGTGACTTGCTTATCAAACCTTGCTTGCTTTTATTGTTGCTAAATGTTACCTTCTCGCTTTTTGTGTTTATTTGGGTACTTCTTTTAGTGTATTTTTGGTGTGTGTCGTTTCTGGTGTAGTTTGTTAACTGTATTTTGAGTGTCTGTGTTTTTGTGCGTTTTGCTTAGGCATCGCAGTAAAATGTCATTCTGAAGCCAAAAGTTTTTTTATCGGTAAGTTATCTTGTAAACGACAACACTGGTCTCTATCCATCCTTGTTTTTTGTTCATCCTCTACAAATAAAAAAACTATATTTACAAATTGAACTAACGTTAGGTCCCAATTTAAAGGAATTAAAATTATGAAAGACCTACCCATATCAAAACGTTTAGCCTGACTGTCTAAGCCTCCTAGGCCCTCCCACTATGCGGAACTCATAGTTAAACTCACCCCCCTTAGGCTAGATATTGATATTAATAGTTAGCATTTTTGACTAGTACCCCGGTGTTTTCCTCACCCTCAATCCTCTACAGGTAACGACAAACCTCCCTACTGTTCCCATTATTAGTCCTCAACTGTCTTAGAAACCTCAAGTCCACCTCCTGCGGGGTTAATGGCATTTATCCCAAAATTCTAATAGAATGTGCCGATATTCTCGCCCCTTACCTGACCTATATTTTCAATCTATCAGTCGTATCTAGACGAATTCTCTCTAGTGTATTAAATCTTTTTTTTACTTTATATCAACGACATTGCTGAAGCAATAACATATAGTAAAAAATTTATTTTTACCGATGACATTAAAATTACTTACAAATACAACGACTGTAGCTCAATGTCAACGCACCGCAACATTCAAGAAGATTTATTACATTTCTATCCATGAAGCATTAAGCATTAAATTGATATAAACTTTGATAAATCTTTCTACAAATCATTTAGTCCACGTTTCCCACATCCAACCAATTTGGGTAATCACACGATCACAACAACTCCAATAATTAAAGACTTGGGTACCTTCTATTCCAAAGACTTGCGTTTTTTAGAGCATGTAACCCATATTGCCAGCAAATGTAAAAAATTATTAGGATGAGCAAACAATATATTTATTCTTAAAAAAAGCAAAGTAGCTTTTTTTAAATACGCTATTCGGCCAATAATTGATTATGGCTGCTTCACATCAAAAAATTTTAATAAAAATTGAAAAGATTCAAAGATATTTTAGAAAATGATTATTGGTTTTTTATCAAATATGGGCTACAAAAAAAGAATTCGATTGCTCAATCTTGAGCCTTTATGGCTAAGAAGAATCAAAATGAATCTATTGTTATTCCACATATCAATTTTCAATAATAATTTTAACTATTTAATAATATTCGATGCAAATAAATTTAAACGTAAGCCAAAAAATAGAGAATATACAGTACGTAAATTGCACCATAGATCTTCCATGAGAGCAAAATTTTCTTAATTAAATATTCTAAAATATGGAATAATTTAGCAATCAATTTGAGAACAATACAAAATTTTAAAGCTTTTAAAAATAATTTTAAAAAATACATTAACATTCACACTATCCCCAACATCATTAATCATTCAACATTTGACTATTCTGTGGGTCTATAAAAATTTGTTTTATTACATCGCTTATTTAAGAGTTGCAATTCACCCATTTATATATAAAAACTGTTTTATATGCATTGTTTACCGTTATCCAATTATTGTACATATTTTTATTCTTTTCTCTTTATATAACTCCCAGATTTCTAATGATCCATTATTAACAACCAAATCATTTTCAAATTATATTTAGTTCAAATTGTGTGGGTAAATATTATATTTTAACAAAAAATATACATTTTTATTATATTCATATTAAAAAAAATGTATACAACATAATTAATATTTTATTATATATATATATATATATATATATATATATACAGGGGCTAAAATAGGAGCTGTCAAAATTAGCATAGTTAAAACAGCAAAAATTGAAAACTAAGAGTTTACTGACAAGTACCATTTTAGACCCTGTATATATATGCATATATATATATATACCATATTAAAATTTTTATAATTTGTGATTAAACCTTTAAATTAATCTGTACCTCAAATAAAAAGAAATAATGTAACACATTTTTTGAGAAATATATTATTATTATTATTATTGTTATATGGAAAGTTGATTTTATAAGACCTATCTATACAATTCTCACAACAATTACTGCAAAAAAGTGATTATTTAACTAAAACCTAACTAACTTTAACTTATTATCCACGTTAATATAAAAGTAGTTTCTAAAATATGCTATTTTAGCCGACTGAGCCTTTTTAAATACATATTTCTATGTAAATATAAATGAACTATTAAGTACTTAACATTATTTTTAATTCTCAATATTTATTTTAACGAAAAAACAATTGGACATAACAAATTAATTTAGATTTAATACTTCTGTAATTTTTTGCGTTAATTTTTAAAATGGCTGTAAGTTAGGGTACAGGTTTAAACCTGGAAACTATAGACCAATCAGCATCCTTTCTACTCAGAATAAAATCATAGAAATAATTAATTAGATCTTATTTATTTGATCATCTTATCAAGTTTAACATTGTTATGCTTAAGAAGTCCTGTCTTACAAACCTAATTACCTACTCTGACAGTATCACTGAAATGTTAGACAGCCATAAGTCTATCAATGTCATCTACTTTGATTTCGCAAAGGCATTTGACAAAGTCTCTCACAATCTTCTTATCTCCAAGCTTATGGCTTTGCAGCCATTGTTAACTCTATCCTACCTTAGATAGAAGATTTTCTTTTCGATTGTACTTTTAATGTCCTGGCTAGGTTTGATATCTCCTCCTTTTGTCACATCTTCTCAGAGGTACCTCAAAGATCTGTTTTCGGTCAAACTAGTTAAAAAATCATTAAAGTAAAACTGTTTTTTTACTATTATTAAAGTCGTTTTATTACCATACTTTTTTGTAAACTGAACGATTTCATGTAAAGCAAGTGGTGCACAGATTAAAGAGAAGTTAACACCACACCAGTTAACTGTCCTGTAATATTCCCGTAGTTGTATATTTAGATTTCCACATAGCCACTATAGAAATCGTAATGCATCTCAATCAGCCGTTGGCACAAACACATAAATATAGTTTTTGTATTAACTGTTACTGCTACAAAATAATGTGTAAACCGTGGTATTACTCTAACTAAAATTAAACTTGGATACGAAAATAAACATTTATTTAATGACACATTATTGTATTTTACTGCACAATTAAATACTATTTTCATTTTGTTGATATGATAAGGATTATTAACTGGATAATGTGGTAAATACCACGTTCTTGCATTGAGTGATTTTGGAGCCATTTCTGTATGATCTCGCTCCATGTATCTATTCATAACTGATGTAGCGTTACTATTATTTAACAAATATTTTATTGATTATATTATTTTGTAAATCTTATTTTAACATGTTTATAATTTAATATTTACAATTCTCAATTTTTGTATTTGTCCGTTTATTTTATTGTTTCTGTGCTGCATTTTTGTATTGACTATTTTTAATTTTAATACGTTTAGTATTAAAGTTTATGTTTTGATATAACAATTTCAAAATACTTAATGATTCATGTTTTTATACTTAGTTAAAAGTTAATAATTAATGTATTATTAAACTAATACGTAATGTTTACTTGATTTCTTGTTATTTTGTAGTTTTGACTTTAAAACCTATAACGTATCTGTTGTCAAACACTTGTTGCTTATTGTAAGATCTCCCTGAGATCTTGGCCCTGATTTTTTTAAATTTAAATTGTTACGGATAATAATCAGCACCCCAGTTAAAATTAATCAAAAAAGCTCTTGTGTAACTTAAATTATCGTTCTGCAATTTGTTATTACAAAATAATTCAAAATTACATACTAATACTGTTTACCAACCGGAAAATAGGACACAATATACTTACAAAACCACAGTCACGTTAACAACAAATGTAATAAATTTAAATACAAAAAGGTGCTTTAAAACCAAGTTCAAACAAAGTCAAAGTTGTTTTAATGTACAATAATCTAAAAATTGTAATTAAAATAAAAATTAATAATTATTTTAAATGTTTTATTCTAACAGTAACAGTAACAGTAATAATAATTTATAAAAAACATCGACATATTTTATTGAATCTTGCATTAGTTTCAAGGCTTGCTCATCTTTGACTAGCATTGCTTTTATTAGTGTAAGATCTCACTGAGATCTCGGCCCTGATTTCCTTTGATTTAACTTGATACGGATAATTATCAACATCCCCAGCTAATTTTAATCAAAAAAGCTTTTGTGTGATTTAAATTATCGTTCTGCAATTTATTATTACAAAATAATTCAAATTTACATACCAATACTGTTTACCAGCAGGAAAAACAGGACACAATATACTCACAGAACCACAGTCACGTTAACAACAAACGTGATACATTCAAATACAAAAGGGCGCCTCAGAACAAGATTCAAACAAAGTCAAAGTGTTTAAATGTACAATAATATAAAAATAGTAATTGAAATAAAAATTAATAATAATTTAACTATTTCATTCAACAGTAACACTCCCGGCCAAAAAACGCAGTTTTTTTAAAACGGACATTTTTAGGGCAAAATGAGTTCACAACAATTGACGCACACAATTCTGACGTTAACTTGAATGGAAATGGTGAACACTAGACACCTGAAGATTACCCATACATGACAACCGCAACATACGAACAAACAAATTCAATCAATACTTTTAAGTAGTGACAGCTGTTTAATATATTTGTCGATTACAAACTTGGATGTACAACCTTCTACTTTAAGTATAATTGTCTACATAGAACACTATTTAAATGGACTAGTTAAACTATAGACAGAAACAACAAAATATCTAACCTTCTCCTTTTCGTTTTCCTTTTAACCTTAAACACTTGAATTTTGGGGTTTTTTTCGGCACTTTAATCACAAAGAATTTTTTCTTCATGCTTTTAAAATCTCTGTAATATCCTTTAATTAGCAATATAACTAGATAACATTCACTAACTGTATCTTCAACAATAACAACCGCCTTTAGATCGTTTATACAACTCATACAGTCGTCACTAATATACCCGAAATAACTATTAGACAATTTATGAATTTGTTCCACAACATCTTCATATGTTTGGCAACAAAATACATTCTTATCTATTCTAGGTAGACAACTACTTGGCCCTCTTATAGTCCAACCCAAAGGGGTTTCTATGGCGTAAGGTTCATTCCCCTTACCTAAGCTTTAATCTAGGACCCAATGCGCCTCATGCACATTACAGCCTATTAATATATCAATTGAAGAAAATTCACCGATTCAGTTGAAATTTTGATAAATGAGGCCAATTTTGTAACTCTTCCTCAGTAGGCATACTAGTCCTTATTGAAGGAAACTTGTCTACCGCATACGCATTATCAATTACAATGTTCCTCGGTCTGCGAAAAAAGTTGTAATTTTTGTCTGGTTTTACTATCACCTTAAAACTTTTTTTGTTGGAACATCCAGTATGTCAGAATTATTTACTGGGTTTTCATTCTGAGCTATTTTATCAGTTTTTAATTTTTTAACAAATAAGCTGTATTCAATACATTTTTGTTCATTTTCCACAATTTTTATATCCAATAAATATTAATTCGTTATTTGGTTTATTTTTTACCAATTTTATTTTCTGAGCTCTCAACTCTTTGTCCTTTTCACACTTTTAAGCTTTTTTAAAATGCTTTTTATTTAACAACATAAGTAGAGATAGTGTTTTTTTTTTACATTTGCAAATTTATTTAATTTCTTCAAGTAAATTTAATCAAATCGTTGATTTTTTAGTAGCAATGTTGGAGGTTCACCAATTGGTTAAATTAAAGAAAATTAGGGCCGAGATCTCAGTGAAATCTTAAATCAATTACTCCATGGAATAACCTACTTGCCAGAATAGTCTTTGCGTCCTCACTCCCAGTTTTCAAAAAGGCCTATGATAATTAATTGACCTAATTCTTTTTCCTTTCACCAATTTCAGTTATTTAAAAAAATTATTTTATCTATTTTTATTCATTTTTCTAATAAAATTAATATACAAAACTGAGGAAAAAAGGTTTTACTCTTACTCAACTCGCGTACCAACTTGTAACCTGTTAATCAAGTATTAGCCCTTGATTTGCGTAGCTCGAAGGGGTGTCTTCTAAGTCTGTCTGCGGTTTTGGAGAAATATAGATTAGAAGAGTAGGCTTATTATTATTATTATTATTATTATTATTATTATTATTATTATTATTATTATTATTATTATTATTATTATTACAAACCCTTTTGCTTTAAAAATAGATAACAAAATAAATTGGTTTATACCTCAAAAATGCAATATTGTAAAAGCTTTTTTGAGTAATAAATTATTATTATTATTATTATTATTAAAATAAGTAACAGCAAAAAACAAAAACAAAGTCCTATGATTCAAAACAAACAAAAACAAAATTGTTTCATGCATTCGAGCATTTTTCCAAATGTCTCAAACATTCTTTTAGGATGTTTCTTAACCAAGTTTTTCATCTAAAATACTGTTTTCAGATTACATTCTTTGTCTCAACAAGAAATAAAACCCTTTCAAATAAAGTTTTAAAAAGTATTATTAAGTTCCTCAAAAGTTTTTAATCTTTTCCTTTATAGGAGAAACAACTTTGAGGTAATTTTATCTTAGTTTTTCAAATTTTTAATTTAACCAAACATAACTTTTTATACTCGTTTAATCTTATTCACTACGTGGACATAGATTTAAAATTTCTAAATCCAGAACAAACTCATGGCTTGAATTCCATTACTTTTCACATAAAGCCATTAATGTTTGGAACTGTCTTCCTGGTCATATAGTTAATTCTGACAATTTTTCTTTTTTAAAAATAGTTATAATAAATATCTCTTTTTAATTCAGTTTTTTTTATTGAAAAACAATGATGTTAATAAAAGTATTACCAAAGAGTCGTTGATTTAATTAAACCGTTCAAAAAGCTGCAAACACACTCGCTACACGTTTAGTAAAGCGTTATTTATTTATTTTTAAAAAAATATTGCAGTGTTTTTGCATTTCCGGGGTAATCTAGCGGTTCAGCGCTCGATTTGGACCTCGATGGGCATGGGTTTAAATTCCACCATCAGCACTAAAATGCGGGCCTACATTCAGATTTGCTAAAATGTCCACTGTTAAAAAATGTTTCTTGTTTTATTAATACTCTTCTACATTTTCTAGTTTGCTCGTCTTCCATACTTATTAATTGTTCAACTATCTACCTTGATTTTGCCTTAAGTTTAATTTTTTTTATGACATAATACTTTACTATACATTTTTTATTACTCTCTGAAAATTTGAGACAATTTTGTTTTTACTCAACTAAACGGTTTTAGCATATTTATTTATTTTATACAAAAAATAATTATTAAAATTTTTTTAATAATACATTAATTATAATGCTAACATAATATGTAAAAAATTTATTATTATGTTTAAAATATAAAAATAATTTTTTGCAAAGTTAAAGTTGCAAGCGGAAGTTTTGATTGCGATTTTCCCCTATTAAGTAGCAATGGGAAATGAGGCTTCTTTGCCAGAATTATGCACAACTTTTGATGTAGAAGAAATTAAACGTTTAGCAAAACGTTTTAAGAAACTTGATTTAGATGGTTCTGGATCTTTAAGTGTTAAAGAATTTATGAGTTTACCTGAACTTCAGCAAAATCCTTTAGTGGCAAGAGTCATAGAAATTTTTGATACAGATGGAAATGGTGAAGTTGATTTTAAAGAATTTATTGATGGAATGTCTCAATTTAGCGTAAAAGGCGAAAAAGAGTCGAAACTTCGTTTTGCTTTTAAGATATATGATATCGATAAAGATGGATATATAAGTAATGGAGAGTTATTCCAAGTATGTTGAATTGTTTGCGATAAAGAGTTTAAAATATTGAATTAATTTTAAGCGTTATTGTTTATGTTTGTTTATCAGTGTATTAACTTTTTTTTTGTAGGTATAAGCAAATAACGTTTTTTATAGATTTTAGTAATATTATTTTCTATAATTAAATAGCAAGCTGTTTTTGTAAATTACTTAGATTGTTTATAGTTGATAATTTTTTATGTGTAATATTAATCGATTAATTAGTTAGTAACATTGTCACTTTTATTATTTCTATATTTCCGGAGTATCGAACTGTTGTTTCACAGTGATTTCTGTTGCGAAGGAGGCCTTATGTTCTCAGCAGATGTAGAAAATTAATGAAGTTTCCTGATTGATAGCATTATTGTGACGCCGCCAATGTTAACAAAAGATAATGGCTATGTAATGCTTTTAGAGCTCATGGTACACCTATATTTTGAGATACCTTTTAAGTACTTTTAACCACATTGAATCGTCTAAGTCAAAGCAATGTACCGCTGTGCACTCAATTTTTTTGGTACATGGGGGTACAGAATTAGGAATATTACCATTAACATTAGCACATGTATAAGCTATGCACTTGTCACAATTTACGTCTTTATTTTTTGCATTTGATTAAGACTACGTTTATTGTGCAGATATGTAATGAGTGCACTGAGGGAATTAAACTAGTTGATAGAATTGTTTGCTTAAGATAATATCAAAACCTAATGGTAACAGCATCTGGAATGATTAAGATTTGGCTTAGGTAGTATTTTGAAATTTTTAAAAGGACTGTTTTTCTGTTTGTTTTAAAAAAAATTGGCTGGGACGGTCACTTTATTGTATAAATTGGTCGGTAACATAGTCACATTTTTGTATGTCTTTCAAGATAATTCAAAAAGTTTCCCCTCACTTTTTTGTATACAAATAAAATTATATGAACAACAAACATAAGAAAGTAATAGCGTTTTTGGTCAACAAAAGGCATTATTGTGACGGTGTCATTTTACAAAAATTAACTGAACTACCTGATTTTTTGTTAATGTTGTCTCCTTTGGCTTAGCGTCTACATATGGTATACACATACCTGAGATACTTTTTAAGTATCCTAGATATATGCTTGTATTTATTAGCTAAAGGGGAAACCAATTATATCGTTCACTCGACGTGTTAGTCTGTTTTTAGGAAGTATCTATTGAGGTATGAAATTATGAATATAATAATTATTGAGACAACTTAAGGTGTATGCACAAAGATTATTTCATATCCTAAAAATTACTGTTTTTAAATCTACAGACATATCCTCTATTTAGACCGCTTAAAGGAAAACCGACAAAATGAACATGTTTACATTATTTGCAACAGTTTTCAATAGGAGACATATAGAAATTGCTGTTTCATACGTATTTACGAACATTGCTCAGTGACTGCAATAAAAGATCTGTTTTTTATGTAAAAATAAACAGTTTTTATCTTGTTTTATGTGTTTAAAATCAATCATTACCCGGATGGAAAAGAAGGCCAGGCGGCCAACGGAAAATTTGGACAGACATTGTAGCATGCGAACTCAGTCCTTTTATTTATGCTAAGCCCCCGTCCAAATGAATTATTTAAATGGGCGTCCGTTTGTTTACCCTATGCAGCCAACAGAGATCATTGGAGGGGTTTAACTCGGGATGTAATTAACATTTAATGTCAGCACACCAAGTGTCGTTCTTTGAGTACACACTACAAAAGTTGACGTTTTTGCAGACGTTTTGGTTTTTTGGACTACCCTGAGTGATAATAACCGGTGGGGGATGTTTAACTCCAATGATGATGATGATGATGTTTAAAATTTGTTTGTTTTTTATAAATATTTAAATTACTAGCGAATGGTATCAATGTTTATATAATATTTAAATGTTTTTCTAGGTTTTGAAAATGATGGTGGGTAACAATTTGAAGGATACCCAATTACAGCAAATTGTTGATAAAACGATTATGTTTGCTGATAAGGATGAAGATGGGCGGATTTCTTTTGGTGAATTTTGCGAAGTCGTCAGTGGATTGGAAGTACATAAGAAGATGGTCGTAGATGTTTAAAATGACTTATGTTCAAAGCGAACTGAATTTTTTTCTTTTATTATTGTTATATATATACATATATAGGAACCTTATTGTATGAGATCAAAATTGTACCCAGTTCTCATTTTAAAATTACTTAACCATTATTCAATGTACAAGTGCTTCAACACTACTGTTTTATTTAACCCTTTGTATACTCACATTATGCAAATTGATTGATTTTTATGTATTTAATTTTATAACCAAATAATTATTTCTACCTTCTTCTTAAAGCGTTGTCTTTCATAATTTCAAATTTTACTTTTTGATTTTAAAATTAATGTATGCCAACTTTTTTGTAAGTAGATACTAAGCAAAATGCTTTTATTTTTAATTCCATTTGGATCTGATTGTAGATTTTAACAAATTTTAAAAATAATTTTATTGCTTTTATTTTCAAATATTTGTAATTTAATTTAATTTATTTGTTTATTTTGTGTTGAAACGTTTGCAATATTTGTTTTTTGTTTACGTGTGATTTCCTCAATTTTAGTGGATACTACAGCAATCCTTTTCCAAAAAAGATTTATCAAATATATTTGTGTTGTACTTGTATTTCGGTTTGTTCTGGTGTTTAATGTTTTTTTAATGGAATGGAATAAGGATTTTAAATATTAAAAACAGGTTAGATACAATATTGAATTGACATTAGTTGAAAATCGAAAATTAAATTTATAGTGATTCTTTTTTGTGTCTGGAAATGGATGTTAATCAACCCAAAAACAAAGATGAACATTTTCTCTTCACTGGTTCGCACAGTATTCTGTACCCAGCTGAAACATGGACCCTTACAGGGTCAGAGATCAAGCAGCTTGATAAATTTGAAGCAAGATGTCTCAGATACATTTGGCACAACACCCATTTTGCATCCTCCGTATCAAGGGATTGGACGAAAAAGATCAGTAACCACCAAATTCGAAATGACCTTCAATTTCATTATCTTCCTTCATTGGTATCGCGACAACGAAGATTGCGCTGGTTTGGACATGTTCTTCGTAGAAATCCTGATGCAATCTCACCTATCGTAACACTGGCTTGTCCAAATACCGACTGGAAGAAGAGGAAAGGAGGTCAAAAACGTACTTGGATGGATGCTGTTCGGGACGATCTTTACACAATTTTGGCCGGCACTTTATCTTGGAAACAGTGGCTAAGTCGATGGACTGACATATCCCTACACGCCTCCGAAAATCGTGAACAATGGAAGGGGATTGTTAGAGATGCTATGCGAATTTGGAACTAATGAAGATGTGGCATTGCCACTAACTTTTGTTGTTTTTGTTGTTGTTAATGATATTGAAAAATTAACAAACTTATTCTTGTGTAGTCTCTAATTCCGACGTTAGTGTTATATTTGACCTTGAATTATTTATGTGGTGCATTGGATCAAAACAGTATTAACTGAGTGCATAACCGTGTACATGGACTTTTGATTTGGGTGGTTCGGTGCAAGGACACTGAAAATATTAGAAAGGTATTTAAAGTTATACAGATACTGTATGTAGTCATTTGGCTATAACTCTTTATTGAACCGTAATATCTACAAAAGTTCAATTATTATCCGAATGGAGAATAAGACCGGGTGACCCATGAATAGTTTAAACCGGTACAGTAGCACGCAAACTCAATCTTTTTATTTATGTCAAATGCAACGATTTAAACAGATTGCTAAATTAGGCGTCTTATTGGCTACATTTTGCAATAAATAGGGTTTATTGTATGCACAAATGAGTTTTGTAGCAGAAACAGTTTGAATGATTGACAAATGCTAATTTTAGTCTTACTATAGATTTTGAGCTAGATAATGAAATACGTCAGAAATTAAATTAGCATTGCATCATTTAAAAAGATTAGCGTTTTACAATTAAAAAATATTAACTATTGATTTTAAAAAATCACGTTTTTGATGTCATATGATTTAGAGAGGTTCTTCAATACCAATAATTTATTAGTTATTTAGAGTCCATACTTTTATTAAATCAATAATTACTGTCATATTTTTAAAATCTAGAATTAAAAAAATGTAAAAAGTGCAATAATTAAAAAACGTGTTGAAAATACGTTTGCAAAAAATAAGAGTACGTGTTAAAACGTATACATAAAAGTATGTTAAATAGTGTATAGAATTTATTGAAAAAACAAATTTCAAGAAATAAAAATTAATGTGCTATTAAAGTACACAAAATATGGTTTAAATTATTCATTATTTTGGTACAGTCAAACCAAAAACCTTATTTATAAAGAAGGATATTAAAGCGTATTAAGGATAACTATTTTTATAAAATCAGCAACAAATTGTCATTAAAATGCACTCAGGTATAAAAATCGGCAGAAACTATAATTTATAGTTTGTTACCCAATTAATTGTTAGAAATAAAATAATTTAAAATTAAATTAACTATTAACTTTATTAACTAAATTAGATGTTAACATAATCTAATTAATAAAAAATGCATTTACGCATGTAATCAAACCGTGATAATAAAACACATTGAAATATATAAACAGTTAATTTGAAGTAGAGGGAATTTCATAAAAAAAATTAATGTTACTCAAAAGATAACTTTAATTTATTTAAAATTTAATTTTATAAAAAAATAATATAAAGTATTTAAATTATTATTATTCATTAATATAACTCCACCTAGTTTGGATAAAAAAATGATTCAATCTAACCAGTCCCAAGCCTGGATAAAGGAGGAGGGTTTGAGTGCAAGGTTAGCAACCTGGCCTTTAAAAAATTATATAGTAACCCTGTCATCCGGGCATGTGCGATGACTTCTTTGACGATGCTTGCTAAATAAATTTTATCTGTTTTTACACTAAAAGCATTTCAACATTGAAGATGGATATATTTTAATGTTAACACCAGTTTAAGGAATGTAACAAACGCTTTTATTATTTTGCTTAAATTGTTTATTTTTCCATTCACAACAAAACAGTGATGATTTGGAAAACGTTTTTTAAAAGCCGACAATAAATATATTCTTTTTGCATTTGTCAATCCCCATTTCACCTTACAACAGATTTATTACAAAAAAGTATACCTTATTTTTAATATGCAACATTTTATTTATTTTGGTGCATTATTTTTCTGTTTTATAACTAAAAATGTTACCTTATCCCTATTGTTAATTTACAATTATTATGAAAATGTCATTTAATGATTCAGTTGTCAAGATTTTGTTTTACAGATTAAATGTGTGGAATTTGAACAAAGGCACATAGTACTTAGTATTGCAACTTTGTCACATTTAGTCCCAACCCATTTGAAGCAAGGTAAGTGAGAAAAAGGGTTAATGAGTAAAACTAGTAACCCGTCTTCCTTAAAAAAATTGTTGAACGTAAATGGTATTTAAGATACAATCTGTCGTGTAAAAGAATCATCTAATCCAAAACGCAAATTTGTTGGTCAACGTTTTTCTAAAGATGGAAAGATTGAACTTCAACTAACTAAATCGACTTATAGCATTGAATACTTAAAAAATAAGATAACGAATGAAATGAACAATAGTAATATTGCTAATAAAAACTGAAACAATAATTCTATAAAATATCATTAACACGGTTTTAAACAATTTTCAGTTTATCAATGGGTTTTTTAAGGGATTATTTGTTTTAGAAATGTTATATTAGTATTGTCAGATTCACTTGAATAATAAAGTTATTAGGTTTTTAAGTCAACCAGGAGCACTGTACAGCTGTTTCATCTTTATTTGGAATCAGCTTGTACCTTTCAAGTTTTACACACAGATGAACTTGAACTCACGTTCTATCTGGTGTCAGGCCAGCGCCTTTAACCACTGATTTACGAGTAGATGACCTTGGACCTGTAAATTTATTATGTATTGTGAATCTGATCATTTCTAATTGCCCAGTGTCCTCAAATGCTGCTACGTTATTACCGGTTTAGCAAGTGAGAAAACCATTTCACTAGGACTTTACCATATAGGTTCTTGCATACTACCAAGTTTAATAGCCTATATAGTACTGTTCGGTTGTATTTATCAATGGGTTTTTAAGGGATTATTTGTTTTAGAAATGTTATAGTAGTATTGTCACTTAAATTACTATTTAAATGTTTTACAAGAAAAATGTTTTCAGTAAGTGAACATTTATAAAAGCTCTAAATAAAGAATGATTGCGTTCAGTGTTGGTAATATACGCTTTAGTCATCTCAAGTTTTCCGGTATAAATAATTGAATATTAATTACTTTAAATTATTATTATCTAACTAATAACCTACTACTAACAAAATGAAAATTACATATATAAATTAATCAAATAATACAAAACAAAATTTATACTGTTAGAAATGCTACTGTAAATAATTAATAAAATATGACATTAATAATCGATTATGTTGCAGCCAGTTTGAGTACTTTTAAAAAGTACATTCAATATAATCACAATCGATAATACCAATTATTTGTCCCGATTGTTTTCTTTAGTTTCATATCCTAACTATGCTGACATCAAATTACTAGTCATGGCGACGCACTTTTTTCTGTCTATGCAAAGGGTTTGCCAACCAAACATCAAAATGTTGTATTTAATCAATGTCGCGCTATAACACAATTAGCAAAGGCACCAGATTTGTACTTTGACAAACAGCGGTTTGAGTGCCATCTACTGGCACTAAATGCAAGCCTTCATTTAGGACTGTACTACAATGCCTACATTTAAGGTCGACAATAAAATAATTACACTTAATACACATTTATTAATTTTTTATGTTGCACAAAATGTTTTATCAGTTAATTGTAGTAAAACTTTAATTACAAATTAGAATTGATCAGATTTACTATAAATAATAAATTTACAGGTTAAAGGTAATTCACCCGTAGCTCAGTGATTTAAGGCGCTGGTCTGACACCAGATAGGGCGTCGGTTCAAGTTCATGTGTGTGTGTGTGTGTAAAACTTGAAAGGTACAAGCTGATGATGATTCCAAATAAAGGTGAAACAGCTGTACGATGCTCCTAGTTGACTTAAAAACCTTAGTGAATTTATTATTCAAGTGAATCTGACAATTCTAATATAACAATTCTAAAAATGTATAAATATATTATTATAAAGGTATTTTTATATTTTAGATAAAGTTTTATAAAATCGCATTGTGTTCAATGTTCACATATAAATTTGAAACAAATTCTAATTAAATTTAGATTAACAAATTTAGTTATTAAATGCTGTTATTTTTATTCTTTTTTTTCTTCAGATTTTTTAGTAAGTAGACACTTACTGCAGCTAAATGAAGGCTTGAAGTGGTAAAATTAAACTTTTTAGCCAATATGTTACGAGTTCGCCGACTTAGCTGATTGTAGCTTCCCAAAAATATAAAATATATGATCAATTACAACTAGACCAAAATGTGTTAAATGCATATTAACTCCGCCTAGTTTGGATCAAAAATGATTTAATCTAGCCAGTCTCAAGCCTGGTTAAAGGAGGAGGGTTTGAGCGCGCAAGGTTAGCAATCTGGCCTCTGTAAAAAATTTATACTGCTACAGAAACAAGATCTAAAATGGTAAAAGAAAGGTTGGTAGACCACAGAAAACTTGGTTAAGAACTATTCGGTAAGGTGTAATTGAAATGAATGTTTCATGGGATCAAGCAAAACGTTTGGCAGAATGTTCAAATACATGGAAACATTTTGTTGTTTTATGTTCTTTTTAAATTACGAGATTTTGTTATTGTTGTTATTTTTTGCTGTAATTGTTGTTTTATTACCTCATGCTCATTTTTTAAAGCAAAAGGGTTTTGTAATAATAATAAAATGCATATTAAATGAATGTTTGTTATCACAAAAAACCCTCGTTATAATTTTGAAAAAAAATCAAATAAGTTGTTACAATTGATTTGTTAAAAGAAACGTGTCATTGACACAACTTGGGTTACTAGATACTATTGATAGTGTTGTAGTCAAGATGTACACGAGATACATGTTGAAAAAATAAACCAATGAAGATGCATTACATATAATGTATTTTTAAAAATAGCTAAATACAAAAGGATTAAGTTCAAATTTAATGCAAATGTGGCGAGTTAATAATAATAATAGTCATCATAATCATAATACTAATACTAAAGAAGTTATCAACACCAGTATATCAAAAATATCGTCAAATACAAATAAATATGATGGTCGGCTATTGGGACAATATTATGTCAATTGTATGCAAGACTTCAACACATGCGAATTGAAAAAAATGTATCGACAGTCGTTGGACAAATATTTAAATTATTTTATTAAAATCAAAGTTAAGGACAATTCGATCATTTTTAAAAAATCCAAAAATTTATCATTTTTACCAACCAAACCCATTACTATAATGTACAAAAATACTGTGTATTTAGCTTCGTCTAAATCAGTTGACAATGTTCTATTTTTTGGTCATGTGGATCCGATAAAAAATATGAAAATATTGATTATTTTGAAAATTTTCAATTATGACGATTTTGCTAGTACATGCAGTTTGCTTAAATCGAATTTGATCAAGACACATTATAGAGATGCACAAAATGATTGGACACGAGAAGAGCTGGACAATGTGAAATATCGATTTCAATCTGTTGGTGAATCAGGTAGAAGAATTTAGACCTTTCGAATAGCAAACATGCATTTAAATGTGTAATCTACAAAAATGTCCTAAATTTTGGAAGATTAAAATAAAATTGTAGTTATAGTTTTTAAAAACTATTTTTAAAATTGGATTTTTTTTGTAAATTTGTTATAAAATGAAATAGAGAAAATGAGATAACATTTGACAAAAAATTGTAAATACGTAGGTAAGACGCTTGATTTGTGGCTGTTAGGCATACATGGTAGTCTTACTACTGGTAGTAGTTATGAAACCTTTTGTTGGCTTTGCTAAATATTTACTTGTTGAAAAAGAGCTAAAAAAGAATCCGCGTTTACAATCGGTAACAGAATTAATCCTCCCTATTTACCAGTACATCAATCTAGCGACCTAAATATTTGGGATACTCTATGAACGAGTAATAATTAACTCGTGAAGTAATAATTAATTAAATGTTTTACTTTATTGTTTTTCAATGTTGATAAAATATTTTAGTAGTGATTAAATTAAAACTTGTTTCAATATTTAGATGTTACGAACAAATATCCACTGGCCGAACAATATACACGCTCACAAAGTACAATTATAAGTGACGAAACCGGTTGGTATAATTATCAATATTATTTATAATAATAACGATAACAATAATAATAAATATTAAATTTGTACTAGAATAATACAGATTACTAAAGAGGTACATCTGTATTTTGGGAAACATGCAGTCTTCCGACTAGGAATCTGTTTTCTAAAATCTTCTCCTTGTAATTTATTTTAGCAATAAACTGTAAATAATAATTTTTAAAATAATTTTATTAAAAATAAATTTTAGCTTAATTGTAGCGTAGACAGTTAACGACAACAACATATTACTGTCTACGTTTTTAAGCTTAAATAAAAGACAGTATTTTGATATATAAACTGGTCAGTAGTCTATTTTAGTAAGTGTACTAATAACAAATAACTTACATAATTTTTTAAACATTCAAAACTATCAATTTGTAATGTACAATTAAAAAAATAATTGAATATATTTATTTTGGTCATAAATAAATTTCAATAGTAGGAGACGTTTCGGCAATTGCAATTGCATTAAAAAAATATACTGTATATCAAAATGTTCATAATTATAGCAGGCCTGAACAATTTTGTGATGTTTATATAAATAATTATAGAATTTACTTTATAAACAAAAAATAAAAAAAACCCAATTAAATATATAACTGGGTATCAAAAAATTTCTAACTCGTTTAAACGAAAGTATTAATTGTTTTTTATTGCTTAGAAAATGTAGCATTTTAATGATACATTTTATAATACAAATTCCTAAAACAATTCTTATTTTTAATAATTTAATATTAGAAATTGATAAAGTACATCTTCGGAGCATTTTGCGAAAGTCTGGTATGTGATAATAGCATGTATATATATAAGTAATATTTATTATTATTATAATACTAACTTCAATGCTTCATGGAAAGCATGACTTAGTAAGTGGACATTTTAGAAAAACCAAACGAGGGCCCGGTAATAATACTCAAGCTCACGCCCATATTGCAAATTTTTATCTAATATATATAAATATAGATGCCGGGGTGATCTAGCGGTACAGTGCTCGAATTCGGACCTCGGTGGACATGAGATCGAATCCCATCGCCGGCACTAAAATGCGGGCCCACGTTTGGCTTCGCTAATTGTCCACTGCTGAAAGATGTTTCTCGTAAAATATTCAAAGTATTAAACATAAAATAAAAAAACAAAATAATATATATATATATATATATATATATATATATATATATATAGTAAGAGTTAGATTTGTTCAAAATAAGTAACAAGTACCAACTGTTTTCGTGGTATGCAATGCCTTTTTGCATGAGTGTTTATCACTTTACACTCGAATGCATCGTTGTATATCTTGCTATTCCTTCAGCCATTCTAGTTTTTTATAAAAGCAAAGTTGCCAGCCTTACTATCAATTCTTGCCTTTTTTTTAAAAAAAGTTTTAAAATTGATCCCGATGGAGTTAATAATAATAATAATAATAATTTTAATTTGGGATAAATGTTTGCATTTAATTAACACCAGTATAATTTTTATTCTGATCAAATTTACATTTCTGTTTATTACAATATTTTGCACATGGTAACCATAAATTTAAAATTATTTTTATTAATAATTTTAGTACCTGAAATTAGATCCCAAGAATGGTTGGAATCATCTGTAGATCAATCAAGAATAAAATTAGAAGATATATCAAGTAAAATTTTAAACATACAATTATTATGACTAAGTTGTACCAAATGTTTCAATTTGAATTAATTTTTTCAATGTTTTTGTTTTAACTGTTGTTCAATTTTTTATTTTACATAGCATTTGCTAAACACAAAAAATATTTTAAAATTAATTAATTAATTAATTAATTAACTGTAATTAAGAATTTTAAACTAAAATATAATTTTACTTTCTTTATGTTTAAAAAATGTTCGTTTTTCTTATATTCACATCTTATCAAACCTAACTGGCTAGTTAGTTTTTACTCTTCCAGTATTTAGAAATGTAAAAATAATTGTAACGGTTTTTTGAAAATGTGTTCTTAATTCAATTAAACTATACAACTTTAAACAGTGACACTGTAATTGTTACCTTAGATAAAGGTACTGCTTTGTATTCAATTTTTAAAAGTTTAATTATCATTATTATAGTTATAATTATAATTATTTTTTTTTTTAATTTTATTTATTTTATGTTTTCTACTTTGAATGTTTTACGAGAAACACCTTTCAACAGTAGACATTTTAATGAAACCAAACGTGGGCTCGCATTGTGTGCCGGCGATGGCATTTGAACCCATGTCCATCGAGGTCAGAATTCAAGCGCTACACTGCTAGACCATCCCGGCTTATTATTATTATCACTATTATTACTATTACTATTATTATTATTATTATTATTATTATTATTATTATTATTATTATTATTATTATTATTATTATTATTATTATTATTATTATTATTATTATTATTATTATTATTATTATTATTATTATTATTATTATTATTATTATTATTATTATTATTATTATTATTATTATTATTATTATTATTATTATTATTATTATTATTATTATTATTATTACTATTATTATTATTATTATTATTATTATTATTATTATTATTATTATTATTATTATTATTATTATTATTATTATTATTATTATTATTATTATTATTATTATTATTATTATTATTATTATTATTATTATTATTATTATTATTATTATTATTATTATTATTATTATTATTATTATTATTATTATTATTATTATTATTATTATTATTATTATTATTATTATTATTATTATTATTATTATTATTATTATTATTATTATTATTATTATTATTATTATTATTATTATTATTATTATTATTATTATTATTATTATTATTATTATTATTATTATTATTATTATTATTATTATTATTATTATTATTATTATTATTATTATTATTATTATTATTATTATTATTATTATTATTATTATTATTATTATTATTATTATTATTATTATTATTATTATTATTATTATTATTATTATTATTATTATTATTATTATTATTATTATTATTATTATTATTATTATTATTATTATTATTATTATTATTATTATTATTATTATTATTATTATTATTATTATTATTATTATTATTATTATTATTATTATTATTATTATTATTATTATTATTATTATTATTATTATTATTATTATTATTATTATTATTATTATTATTATTATTATTATTATTATTATTATTATTATTATTATTATTATTATTATTATTATTATTATTATTATTATTATTATTATTATTATTATTATTATTATTATTATTATTATTATTATTATTATTATTATTATTATTATTATTATTATTATTATTATTATTATTATTATTATTATTATTATTATTATTATTATTATTATTATTATTATTATTATTATTATTATTATTATTATTATTATTATTATTATTATTATTATTATTACTACTATTATTGTTATTATTATTATCATTATTATTATTATTATTATTATTATTATTATTATTATTATTATTATTATTATTATTGTTGTTGTTATTAACCTATTATTATTAATATTATTATCATTTTTGTTATTACTATTATTACTATTTCTTTTATTATTATTATTATTATTATTATTATTATTATTATTATTATTATTATTATTATTATTATTATTATTATTATTATTATTATTATTATTATTATTATTATTATTATTATTATTATTATTATTATTATTATTATTATTATTATTATTATTATTATTATTATTATTATTATTATTATTATTATTATTATTATTATTATTATTATTATTATTATTATTATTATTATTATTATTATTATTATTATTATTATTATTATTATTATTATTATTATTATTATTATTATTTAAAATCCCTTTGTTTCATGTAACATGATGCAACAAAACCGTTCCATGTAATAATTCACTATTTTCATCTATTATTTATTTTTAATTAAATAAACACAAATCTAAATTCAACGTTACATAAAATTTTAATTATATTTCTACTTAAAATAAAATAATACTAGTGGACATAGATTTGACACTCCTTTGCTATTACTGAATTTGAGCCCTTGTCTAGAGCTGCACGACATGTCTACTTGGCGTAAAGTAATTTTAGCTACAAATATTCAAAAATTAAGTTTAAAAAAATGTATTACTTAGTAATTCAACTAATAAAATATGTTAAATTGTATAAAAGGTACAAGTTCATTTTTAAAAATCAATGGTAAATAATAAAATGTATTCTTATTTTCAATTTCACTAATTATTTTTGTGTATAGAACAAATTGCGGTTAAACAAATTGTACATTGTGAAAAATTAATTTTTTTTACATTCTTAATTATAGAGATAAAAAATCGGGTTTGTTTTTCAAGATCAAATAAGCATTTGCACAAAAATCTAACTTGTAAGTTTCTCAATACCTCAATACTAATATATCT
>JAKXYG010000478.1:90000-110000 GCA_025895645.1 Cardicola forsteri | reverse complement strand
ATACATGACTAGAATGTTTTGTTTAAAATGTGTAATTAACTACACGTCTTTTCCAGTTCATCTCCTAAAATTATAAAAAATAAGTTCCATTCTTTTAAGCGAATTCCAGGAATGTTTCTGTTTATGTACAGTCAAGTAAAACATTTATTATGGCAGATTATAAATTGTGCACAATTTTATGTATTTCTTAAAATTCAACTGTATTTAGAAAATACCTTTTTATGGGGCAATTCTTTCAATAATAAAATAATTTAATGACATGATTCAAAATATAAATAATAAAAATTGACTTCATGCAGTTACTGTTTATAAACTAAAATATTTTTTCATTTTAAAACAACATTTGATATTAAAAAGCAAATGTTTTTGCCAAACTAAACAAATATTTACTTACGATATTTTACAAAAATGTCAATACTTAATGAACGCTAACACTATATGATTAGTGTAACTCAATTTTTTGTATTGTTCAATAACTTAATAGATTGGAAAAACATTTTTTTTGAAATTTTACAATTTTGTGTTACTCTGTGTACTTTAAAATATTTTGATTATGAACAATATAAAAATGCCGTTAAGTTAACTGTATTCTTTACAAAAATATTTGCGCTTATGCATTACTGATATTTTTTAAAATAACGTAAGCAAAAATAGAAGCAGTTATTTAGTAATATTAGTGCTTGTTTAGTGCTGTTTTAAATAAAAGTTTAATAATTTTTAAAAACTAATATATTAACAGTATTGCATTAAGTGTTTCATGTAACAACAATAAGTACATTATTTGACTTATTTTTAGCAAACAGGGAGACAATACCACCATTGACAGTAAAACAATAAAGCTAAAAAACATTATATAAACAAAAATTGTTAAAACATTTTTAGTAACTTATCTATATAAAATAGTCCATACAATTTATTTAAACTCATTTGCCATTTTGTTTTAAAACGCACTTTTTTGTTTATTTAAACTTGTTTTAAGCAAACATTTTGAATATCCATTTTACCACACTACCATAAATTAAAATGTAATTTAAACAAATCGTATTTAATAAAAATAATAATAATAATTTTTTATTTGTTATTATAAAGGGAACCCAATGTTTAAAACTATTATTGTTATTCTTTAAAGTAAATATTTTAAAACTGCATTTTGTGTAATAATTTGAGTTCAAAAATTGCCTATTAATTATTTAGTGATATGTTAAAGCCAGAATTGGAAAGGCAATGTTTGTCTTCTATAAACTGAAATCGCCTAAAGATAAAACTTTGTTTGTACGCATCAATAACCATTCCTACGGCAATATATGGAAGTGAAACGTGGAAGCGAACAGACAAAATTGATAAGATAGTGGATATTTTTCATCGCCGGTGTCTTAGAAGTATTTTAAAAATTACCTAGCGCGATAGCATTTCAAATAATGAGATCATGAGAAGAACTGACTCTCGTTTACTACATGACATCATTACAATTAGACGAAGAAAATTATTGGGTCAAATTCTACGTTTACCGCCCAAAAGACCAGCAAGAACGGTTTTGGAATGAACAATTGTAAATGGTAAAAGAAAGGTTGGTAAACTACAGAAAAGTTGACTAAGAACTATTCTAAAAGATCTGATTGAAATGAATGTTTTATGGGATCAAGCGAACCGTTTGGTAAAAAGTTCAAAAACATGAGAACATTTTGTTGTCTTATGTTCTCTTTGAATTTGGAGACTTTGTTGCTGTTGTTATTTTTTTGCTGTAATTGTTGTCTTATTGTCCCATGCTTATTTTTTTATGCAAAAGGGTTTTGTATAGTATATAATAATAATAATGGTTACGTAAATCTAAACATATTTAACTTTTGATTAACTTACTTCTTTAAACACTGTCAAATACCTATTTGTAATTTTTTTTAAAATTAACAAAGCCATTGCTTTCATCTAATGGTTTAACAATGTTGTGGGCTAACCTAACTTCATATTCGAAAGTAGAACAATTGTTTTTGTAAGTAAATTACATAAAATTACTACTTAGCTATTTATTCAACAACTAACTGTTGTTTTTTAAACTAGAAAAACATATTTTTAATTTTAGTTGCAAATAAAAATAAGCATTATAAATATCGATAATTTATTTTGTTTCCATTTCCATATAATCAAACAAACATTAAAATGTTTTGCAATTTGTTTGCAATTATAAACCGACTTTTACAAAAACAAACAATTTACAAAACAAAGAGATACTTTACACTTTTTAATTTTTCTCTCCCTTTAAACAACAAAAACAAAAAAAGATTGACCAGCAGCAACAAACATAGTTACAAAACTTTGTATAAAACTGTGCAATAACTGTTTAAAGCTAGAAACAACGTCAATGCTATAAGCAATAAAAATATATTTATCTAGATTTAGAAAATAATAAATTTATCAATAGGTTTTTTAAGGGATTATTTGTTTCAGAATTGTTTTATTAGAATTATCAGATTCACTAGGTTTTTAAGTCAACCCATTGATAAATATAACTGAACCGTATGGGCTATTAAACCTGGTAGTATGCAAGGACCTATATGGTAAAGTCCTAGTGAAAGGATTCTCTCACTTGCTAAACCGGTAATAACGTAGCAGCATTTGAGGACACTGGGCAATTAGAAATAATCAGATTCACAATACATAATAAACTTACAGGTCCAAGGTCATCCACTCGTAGATCACTGGTTAAAGGCGCTGGCCTGACACCAGATAGAACGTGAGTTCAAGTTCATCTGTGTGTGTAAAACTTGAAAGGTACAAGCTGATGATGAATCCAAATAAGGATGAAACAACTGTACAGTGCTTCTGGTTGACTTAAAAACCCTAGCAATTCTAATAGAAAAATTCTAAAATAATAAATTATTATTCAAATTAGTAAAATACATAATCTGTTTACGCCAAATACCGTTAAAGATCTAAATAAAGTTATAAATCTAGTAAAAGAACTATAAGTGTCTACTATTGAAATTAAGAAGTAAAATTAACCATGATAATTAAAGTAATTATAGAAATAATAAATAAAAACTTGTTTATTTATTTTATTTTAAGTAGCGTAATGAACAAGTTGCTAGTAATTGGAAGCAGTAAGTAATTTTTATTCTGTTTAAGAAAAAACGTTTAAACGGTTGTGGTAATAGATATAAAATAATTTTATCGGCGGCTAAGGTGTTTCTCGACTTTTTTAAAACAAAATTGCATTAAACAAGTATGCACTATTTGTAATATCATTGAACAATGACAAAAAGTTCAAAAATTACTTAAGGTCAATGTTCTTAAGTGTGCTTATTAATGATTTATGTAGAAAATTGTTAAAGTTTATCTAAATTGTGTGTTTTTTGTACTGTACTTGGAAATGTATTCTATCATTTCTGATTTTACTGATAATTTTTTTACAATATGGTATATAAATAAGTCGGTGTATAATATTAGTAGATTTAAACTTTGCAGTTAGCTTCGGTCTACCCAGTACATACCAAAAATAGTGTTAATGACACGTGTATGTGATAAACATTTTCAAGTTGAATTATTTATCATTTGTCAGAAAAAACGTGTTTTGCACAAATTCATGCAATTACATTACATTACATTTATTTTATTTAATTCTCTTTGGTTGTTATTGCTTGAATGTTTAACGGGAAAAAAACGTTTTAGAAAGTGGATATTTAGCGAAGTCAAACAAGAGTTCGCATGCAGTGCCAGTAATGAGACTCAAACTCGTGCTTGCCCACTTTTTAATCCATATCTTTAGCAATTGATATTAATGAACAGGATATTGAATTTGTCAACTCTTTTATTGGCCAAAACCTAAAGAAACTAAAAATAATGTTAAAAACAAACTTGAAAAAGCGATGACAGGATTTTTTATAGATTAAAACCAACAATGTAATATTTATCCAGTTGCTTAAAGGCAAAACTATGTTTTTACTTATTAATTATTGTTTGTACAGCTCTGTATACCGGTAAAACTTGATAATTAACTGGTGATTTAATAACATTTTTACAATTTTTTGGTAGTGCGATCATTTTTAAACAATTAATTTATAAAAAAAATTTGTATCTTTTATTTGTTCCATGACATCATCATAATAAGATATAGAAAATTACATTGCCAAGTTTTACTTTTTTAATATAAAAGCCAGAAAAAATGTTTTTTGAATAAAATTTAAAAAATGACTAATAAAAATTTGTCAAATTGTTGAAAATTTGGTGACAAAATATTTGGAATGGTCTGATTGAAACAAATGTCACGTAGAATGTCACGTAGAACAAGTAGAGTATAAATAAGCAGTATATATATATATATATATATATATATATATATATATATATATATATATATATATATATATATATATATATGAAATAATTCAATCTAGCCAGTCCCAAGTTTGGATAAAGGAGGAGGGTTTGAGAGCAAGGTTAGCAACTTGGCGTTTGTAAAAAATCTATAGTGCTATGGAAACAATCAAGAGGACGCCATTCCGGCAAACAACGGCAAAGAAGTGATCGCACGTATCTAGATGAAAAAGTTATACAGATGACAGAGTTGAGTGAAAGCCGAAAGATAGCTCAATTTTCGATTTGCAGAATCTTCAATGCCAACGAGACTTTGTTGTTGTTGTTGTTTTGCTGTAATTGTTGTCTTATTGCTCCATGCTTATTTTTAAAGCAAAAAGGGTATAATATATATATATATATATATATATATATATATATATATATATATATTAGTATCTATATAAGTAGAGTAAGAAACTGAATAAGTTTATAAGCATTGTTACAGGTAGTTTATTAGTTTTTTGTTACAAATTTTAATCAATATTCGGAATAATTGTATAATTTTTCTAATTTAACTTATTATCATAAAACTGAAAAAAATTAAAAAACTTTGGCATACAAATAAAACATGTTAAAATTTGTTATAAAATTTTATAATAAAGTTATAAAAATTAGAATACAAGTAATAATTATTTTATTTTTAAAAATTGCAGTTTAACAAGCAATTACAAATGCAAAATTTAAAATGGTCTTAAAAATGTAATCTAATGAAATAATAGTTTACGCTTAACATTTTCTTAACACATAGTTCACGCATTAATTAATTAATTAATTAATTTTTGCTTGCTACTTTGAATGTTTTACTAGAAACATTTTTCAGCAGTGGACATTTTAGCGAAACCAAACGTGGGCCCGCATTTTAGTGCCACTGGTCGGATTCGAACCCATGCCCACCCAGGTCCAAATCGAGCACTGTACCGCTAGACTACCCCGACATCTAAAGATATATGATTAAAGTAATTATTTTCAAGTTTTTCATTAAATAAAAAATTTTAAAATGCATAAAATTATTTTGAAATATAATATATTTTTTTATTATGAGGAAAAAACTATATTTCTACTATTAACAATTAAGTATTGCAAATTATGTATTGATGCGGTTAATTAAGTATTAATTAAAAAATCTATTTATTTAACTGAAAACTATAAAAGTATAGAATTAACATTTATTTTGAAGTAAACATGTCTTAAAGGTAAGATAAGTAATTTTTTATTATATTTGCAACATTTGCTTCGTGCATAAAATATTTATAACATGTGTAAATATATAATACTTTAATTATAATCTTATTTTATTTTATTTAGTTATTTATATTTGCTACTTTGAATGTTTTACGGGAAACGCATCTTTTAGCAGTAGACATTTTAGCGAAGCCGAACGTGGGACACCATTTTAGTGCCGGTTTTTTAATCAAAACTTTTCTGTTTTTTTTGTGGTTTAGCGGGTTATGGTTTTCTTAAATTATTAAGTAATTGTACTTTACTAATTATTTTATTTTTTAATTTTTGTAATTATTTATAACTTACATTTAATGTAAGTTCTAGATGTTTTTTCGTTTTACTTTACAAATACTTGGTTATTAATAGTTTACGGTGTTAACAATTTAGTTTGAGTTACTTGTTTAATTTAAAAAATTTTTAATCATGTTTGATGCGTACGTATTGTAAATTATTATTCACCGGTCATAAATATAATCAGCGTATTAAAAAACGTGTTTATTAGGTTAAACGATTATCCTAGAACCAAATTAAAACGAATCAATTAATTTAATTTTAAATATATAATAAATAACAACTGGTTTATAATTAAATTCATTTACGTAAAATGCATTATTATCATTATTGCATAATAATTTTACAAAAAACATCTTTTTTTAATGTTTGCTACTTTGAATGTTTTACGAGAAACATCTTTCAGCAGTGGACAATTAGCGAAGCCAAACGTGGGCCCGCATTTTAGTGCCGGCGATGGGATTCGAACCTATGTCCACCGAGATCCGAATTCGAGGTGGTCTAGCGGTACAGAAGACCACCCCGGCACAAAAAGACATTTTAGAAAAGTTAAATAAGGGTCCGCATTTAGTGCGGTTGGTAGTACTCGAGCTCATGCCTACCAAAGTTTGAGTCTAGCACTATACCACTAGATTACCCCTGCAGTAATATTAAACAAAATACAAAACACATGCAATTTTTATAATTATCTGTTAATAACTACCTGTTATGTACATCATAAAATACTTATTAAAAAATGCAATTGCTTTATTTGCAATCATTTGGCTCAGATGGTTTGGTATAATTTTGGTTAGGTTTTTAATGTAGTTTTATGCAACCATATTTTTAAAGTAAAAATTGGGTTAAGATAACTGCTTTATTAATTTGTTTATAAAAACGTTTTGTTTGATTGTACTAAAAAGTAATAACATTGAAGTTAATGCTGGCATGTCGTAAGTTTGGAAAAAAGACTTTTTTTATTTGGGTCTGTGTAGTATTTAAAATTAATTTTCAAGTAAACAAATGTAAAGTTAAATAAAATTTAAGTTAACTTTTTTAAAAAATATTGCACAAAACATGGTCTATTAAAGTAATTGTATAAATATATTTCGTTTTGGCTAAAAAACTATTTGCGCACAGCGAAATATAATTACAACTGTTTAAAGCATTTCGTATAATTATCCTTATAATAACAGTTTTTTAACTTATACCAAAGGTGGAAATGACGTTTGTTAAACATACATTTTCTTACCGTTAAAAGTTAAAGTTTTAATAGAGTTGGCTCTACATTGGACTTTGTTTTGGCATCGACAATATTAATTTTTTAAATGACAGTGTTGTATATGTCATACAAGAAAATATGAAAAAGTTAACAATTGTTTAAATTAGTTTTTATAAAAGACACGTTTGTTTTATATTCAAAACGATTTCATTTTTAATAATTAAAAAATGGAGCATATTTCCATTCTACGTTTTTCTGGCAAATAGTTAAATTCTATTTTGCAATTTAAAACACTCGTTAATTATAATATTTTGAGGGCCACAACAATTTTTTAATAAACAAAAAAAAACGCTTTCGCATGTCTAACAATTAATTGAAAATGTGAATGATTTCAATTATTTATTATTAATTGTTTTTAAACTGCTTTAAAAAGATCAATTTGTAACATATGTTAGTTTATAACCTTATCTTTTATTACTACTAACTCTACATTCTTGGGCAATTATTTTGACAAAAAGTTTGCTTTTCGTAATCCCAAAACAAAAATTTGGCTTGTTAATCTACATTTGCAAATATTTAATTTTTAAACACACATTAGGCATTTTAAATAATTTTGTTTGGTGGCACAAGTAGTTAGTTACCATTTTAATGTTTGCACACACGAATTAAAAATGTAAACATGGAAGTGTAAGTTACAATACAATTTATTTACTTTTGTATTCTTTTTTATAATCTTTTTTTACAGGTTTGTTTATTTTTTCTATTATTTTCTGCATTATTTTTGTTTTGTCGGCAATATTTCCAATTCCTTTTTTTATTGTAATCGGAGAAACAACTACAATATTGTTACTGTTTTTGCTATTACATTTGTCGTTTGTGTTTGTACTGAAAAAAAAACATTTTTTTGAATATGTTCGTTCCTTTGGCCATTAAAGAAATAAACCTTGTACGATTCAATAAAGGAGTAATATGTAATGCGTTTCAAAACTATTTTGATAGATTTGATTTGTTTGTCTATTTTTGATAAAAATATTCGATATATATATAGTTGTAAAACACATCGATTCTTATACGTTTATTATAAGATTTTATGGTCAAGCTGACCCAAAGTGTTTTTAATTTAAAAATTATTTAATTTATGTTATTTAGTAGGTATTTTTGCGCACAGTTTGTACATACATTTAACAAAAATTATAACAGTTTAGTAGTATTAAAGTAGTTTTTGAAGTAAAGCATCTCCGAAAATCACATAAATAAAGTAAACTTATTTTATTATTAATGGGTTTTTAAAGAATTTTGTTTTTATTTAAAATTGTCGGATTTACTTCAATAATAAATACACTTTGTTTTAAGTTAACTCATGATTCCAAATAAAGATGAAACAGCTGTACAGTGTTCCTGGCTGACTTAAAATTAAGTGGATTTATTATTCAAGTGAACCTGACAATTCTAATTTGACAATTCTAAATAAAAATAAAATTTTTTGAAAACCCATTAATAAATAATATATTAAGACTATTAAACCTGATAGTATTCAAGGACCTAGATATGGTAAAGTCCTAATGGCAGGAATCACTCATTTACTAAATCGCTAGTAGCATAGTAGCATTTGAGGACACTGAGCAAGTTTACCTACCCGTAGCTCAGTGGTTAAAGGCACTGGTCTGACACCAGATAGGGCTTGGGTTCAAGTTCATGATTGTGAAAAACTTGAAAGGTATGGACTGCACTACTCATTTTAATCAAGCTATATATAACAAATAAATTTTATTAATATATACTGCTAATAAAAAATGTTATAAAATGTCAACCAGTTCAAAATTAAAAATTGAGTGAAATTGTTAATATGAAATATAACATTTAATATAGAAAAATACGGAGTAAATAAAATATTTTCAGTTACCAATTAAATGTTTGCATGGTTAAGTACGAACTATTTAATAATCTATAATCGCACTTCTTTTTAGCTACTTGATCTAGACGGTTCAATGTACTGTTAACGAGCTTGTTAATATAATCCTGTTTCATCTCATAATAAACAACAAACCAGATGCAATCACATAAATACTCAATTTTAGTATACTTATGAATGAATGCAATGCCTTAACATACTAAAAAAAGGTTTTAATGAAATTAGCGTTCGAACATTTTTAGCAAAATTGCTTTGTTTAATTAACATTAAGTAAAGTAAAAGTTAACTAATTGAACTTTTTATTTAATTAATGTTTTAAAACAATTAACATGTTCCAAGTTTGATTGAGAAAAGAAGGAAGTTGGAAGTTATAGTTAGTGTTTTTGTATTTGTGTAACATTATATTACTCAAGATGACTCCATACTTATTAAATACAATTGTAAATATATTGAATTTGTTAATAGCCTTATTAATCTAAAAATAACACAAACAAAACAAAAATGTATTAAAACCAGGATAAGAAAAGTGACAATAAACATTTACCCAGATAGTCTTGTTTATTTATACAGCAAAAAACTTTGGACGTATTATTGCCTTTTGTATATAAAACGTGAAAGCAAACACATAAGACTTATTCACTAGTTAATATTTTTAATTGTTGATGTTTTAAATGCCTTTTAAAATTTACTCAATCAATTAAATTTTGTAAGCAATAAGATAATGTAACAAAATTACTGCTATCTGATGCATTACATTATTATAATTGGTCAAATAAAGTTACTTCGATAAATTTGCATCTACCTCTTTAAAAGACCAGCAACAACCTTTTTAAAATATAAAATTAAAAAAAAGAAAAAAAATAGTTGGCTAACTACACAAACGTTGACTAGTGTCTATTTTGAAAAATATGATTGAAATAGATATTCAGTGTAAACTGAACCTTTATAAAACAAATTTATTTCTATGTACTTTTAAAAGTTATGAAAGGGTAACCGATTCCAAATTGAGTTGTAAAGTGAAGAGGGTTTGAGTTCAAAGTTAACAATCGGGTTAGTTTGTAAATAAATATTGTTAAATAAACGCCAACTTTGGGCAGAGAAACGATAGGATTGATTAAAACATGTAGAAACATGGAATGTGCGTACACGTTTTTATAGCAAAAAGTTAGAACAAGTTTTGAGAAAAATAACAAAATACAATTTAAATATGTTGGGAGTTATCTGAATGTTATAAACTGGACGAGGTTACTTTATAAGTGGAGATGCATGAATTGTATTTTTTTTAAACATGAAGTACATTATATCCATGGAGTTGGTATTATAATAAATAAAAATGAATCTAATTAGATAGGAACTGGTGAACGACCAGATTTACAAAACTAATAGTTGTGCACGTCTATTTCCTACTGAGGCTACTAAAAAAACCAAAAAGGATCTTTTACGATTAAGTACTATATATACTAACTGCAAGCTTCGGTGATACAATTAGTATAGTATCATTGATTAGCTTTTGTAACTTTTTAAACACATGTACGTTTTTACTAAAACATTCCTCAAACACTATTTTAGCAGTATTAATAAAAAAATTAAACAAAAAAATGAATATTTTCTACTAATATTATTGTAAAAATTTCATTTAAATCAAAAACGAGAATTTGGAAATTTTTTAAAGAGTAAAAAATAACAAATTATTTGCTTAAGAATAAATTATATTATAAAATATTTATGCACATAAAATATACATTAAAAGTTATATATTTTTTATATTAAAAAAAAATAATTTAGTAATTGCTGTGCGTCAACAACCTATAACTATTGTAATTTATGCTATTAGCATAGCCATGTGATCCAACTTGTAAAAAGTATCCAGTTCTGTTTTCGTTTAATTTCGCATTAAAATCGCCAATCAATATTTTAATGTTTTTTTAGGAACATTATCAAACAAATGTTGCAACTGATCGTAAAAAAACATTTTTTTGGTTTTTCTTATTGGCTTTAGTAGGGGTATACATTTGCAAATCTGGTGTTAAATCTGGACAAAATACGGTTGCTTACGGCTTTCTATTCTATCTACTTAACAAAAAATCATTTAAGCATATATACTACTTGTAAACAATTTATAACTTAAAATCATTATTTACTCTCATTGAAAAAAATTATAAATGCAACAATATAGCTTAGAGAGAATCGGAAATGAACTAAGCTAGTCAATCCCAAACCTAGATAAAGGAGGGAGATCTGAGTGCACGTTTAGCAACTTCGCCTGTGTAAAATATCTTTAGTACTACGGAAACAATAATTTACAATTACAGGTAGCTTAAATACTTCAGTAGAAGTATATTGAGCTTCATAGGATACAAAATATGGAATGAGAAAAAAAAGAAAACAAATACGAAAAGAATATTTAATACAAAATAACCAGTAAAGTGATGAGCAGTCTTTGAGGAGAAAAACATCAGAAACACATTAATCAATATTTGAAAGACATGAGAACAGTTCATTCTTTATGAGTTCTTGCCAAATAATGAATGCATGAATCATGGTAGATATTTGTTTTCAATTGAATATGAATAATTTTTTTTTGTTTTACCAGCTAAAATTGATTTGTTGAGGTCGGCGTGTAGGGGGAATCATTGTTCTCCATAATTCTCTTGATCAGTTAACAACAATTTTGAAAATGTTCCTCAATTATTTTGTTAGTAATTTCTACATATGTGATGCCTACTAACTTAGCTATCATAATGATACGTCTTTTTAAAATAATATTTCTTAAACAGACCTGGAAATATAAATGGCAAACAGTACATAATCATTGGAAAAAAGGCTGACTTAAAAAATAAATTGATTATTTTGTTGCTACTATGAAGACATTTCAATCTTTTTATATAATAGCAAAAATGCCTAGTCTTTGTAACTACTAGATCTAAGTGATTAGACCAAGTGAGTTTATTATTTAAGTTGACTTCAAAATATTTAAAATAATGACTGGGGTTTACGCTGAAAATTTAAGTTGTGTGTGAAGTTTAGACTGCTTTATTGTTGTAAAATTTACCATTTTACACTTTTGTGGATTTAAGAGAAGATTAGAGTCCTTAGACTATTGTTCGATCTCATTAGTATTATTTCTAAACTGCTCAACATCATGAGCTACTACATACATGTAGTATCATTTCATCAGCATATTTAAATAAACCTAAAGCAGTTAGAATTTTTAGAGGGTTGACATAAAGTGAGAAAAGTAAAGGGGATAGTACAGTTCCTTGCAATACGCCATTGCTATTATCCTTTAGAGTGGATATTTTATAACCGCATTTTGTGTACAGTTTCCGATTGTGAAAATAATTTGATAACCATTTAATAATAGGATGGGGCGAGTCTAGATCGATCAAGCGTTCTATTAATTTCTTTCTTGAGATGCTTGTCAAATGCAAATTTCTAATCTAAAAATAAGCAACTAATGAAACGTTTACCTTTGTCTAATAATTTAGTAATGTTGTGAATTAGGCTGGCTGCACAATCTAAAGTTGATTAGTTGTTTTTCTAAGCAAATTGCATGGGATCATTGCTCAGTTCTAATGCAAATCTCAACTCCTTCAGTGCTATTTTTTTTAGTGATTTTGAGTATTATTGAAGTGTATACAATAGGACTAAAATCTGAAGCACTATCGGAATGAGATGTTTTAGGTGTTGGAGTGATTTTTGAGGTTCTCCAAGAGTAAGAAATAATGGCCTCCTTAATAGATTTAGATATTATTAAATTGAGTGAATCTTTATTTGTAGGATACCAATTTTTGAGCATTATTATATTTAAGCCACCTGGTCCTGGAATTATGTTGCGTTGTAACTTAAATAGAACAAGATGCAAATCATAACTGGGAAGTTTTTAATACTGTTGTAATCTGTGTTTGTTGGAGGAGATGAATTATCTACAATAAAATGTTTGTTTAAAATATTTACATCTATATTACTAATTAATTGTTTGTTCTTTCCAAAAATGTTGTTTATTTGTTTCCAAATTATTTTTGGGTTGCTGTTGAAAAGATAGGCCTTATTTGTACATTTATTTATATACCTTCTTTCCACTTATTTATTTAAAATGTTGACTTTATTATAGCATCTTGATTTGTATGCCTTCTCTTTCAACCTACGTAATGTTTTCAGCTTTAACGAGTTAATGTTGCTGTCAGTTATACAAAGTTTTGTTTAGGGCCAAATTCGTTGTATGTTTTACTCAAAATGTTAACAAGATGTTCAGTAGCCTCGTTCAAATTAAGCGTATTGATCATGTGCACGTTGCTTTGCAAAAGTGCTTGTTGAGCAAATTAATGTTACTTTGTGTGGAATCTCTTACATAAATATATGATTTGCAAGTTGGTTATAAAAACTTAACATAATCTAGTTTGGAAATTATTTTTGGAAGGATTTGAACAATACAATGATCAGATGTTGATAACGGGGCCATGCTTTTTGCAACATAGTACTGTGAGGCATAGTAAAAACATAGTCTAACTGTTAGTCACCTCTAGTGGAAAAATTAACAATATTTGTTCAGCCCAGTAAAAAAATCGTAGTAACATTAGAGCAATTAAAATCTCTTGCTAATATGATTAGATTTTTGTCACAAATGTTAATGAGATATTCTAAAATTTTATATTAAAACCTTTCTATATTACATACCTTAACTGCTGGGGATATGTAAATGCTAATTATGTCTACACTTTTATAGTATACCAAAATCTGACGCCTGCAGTTGACTCCCAAACATTCTATACCATTTTGACAATATTAAAAGGAGATTGTAGGTTTTAGATATCAGGTAACTGTCAATGTGATAATTTAATCAAAATTCTTGAATTAGAAGGAAGCAACAGTTTTTGTGTAGTCTTTCCCTACTTAGTGCTCGAATATAGTCCGTTTTGGATGAATAATGAACGAATATTCGTTGACAAAGCAATTAGCAACGTCATTCTATCAATACAGGTGTTGTTTAGGCCTCTTTGAAAACCAGAATATTGATGATTTTTCTTTGGAATAGATTTGAGCACATTATTTAGAAAGTGGAAACCAGAAATAAATAAAAAACTGAAAGCGAACTTTTTACAAGATAGCAAAAATGTTCTATTGTAACGAATTTTGTTAATAATTGACACAATATAATTATTTTAATTATAAATAAAGATTAATAATTGATAAAAATTATTTTGCGAAAAAAAATGTGAGAGTTAATGGTATAAAGGATAAGAATAGATGTATTATTTCAATGTCGAGAGAAATAGTAGCGCAGACGATTGATTGCCCCGCCAACACTATAAGAAGACTCCATTACTGCAAAGAACGGCAAAAAAGTAATAGCACATTTTATATGACAGAGTGGTCTAGCAGTACAGCGCTCAAATTTGAACCTCGGTGAGCAATGGGTTCGAATCCCACCATCAGCACTAAATGCGGGCCCACGTTCGGCTTGGCTGAAAAATGTTTCTTGTAAAACATTCAAAGTAATAAACATAAAATAAATAAAAATAGTAAATAAAAGGAAGCTTAATCTTTAATGCTAAAAGCTTAACCAGTATGGTAACATAATATAAACACACTTTCTCGTAGTAGACTGTTAGAACAAGTCCTTTAAGAAATGAAAGGATACAATTTATAACAAGCAAGATTAATAAAAAAAGTAAATATTTTTTATCGCCACTGTCTTAAAAATATTTTTAAAATCACAGCGTGATCAGAATTCATACAATGAGGTCATGAGATAAACTGACTTCACATTAGTACATGACACTTTAGGTAGTTAATTGATCTAACAATTGCTCTAACTCCGAATAATCTATTATGCTTGTATCGTTCGTTTTAAGATTTTATCCGTCCACCTTAACTAGATAAAAAAAAGACGAACAAACGGAGAAACGTTTATTAACAGTAACTCACACTAGCAATACAAAATAAAAAGTGTTACTAATGGACGTTTCTAAAAAAGTCGATGCAATAAAACAAAATATACAAACAATAATAACAATAATAATAATGATAATGATGATAAAATCAATTGCTACAACAATGGAAATTGATAAAAATGTTTTTCCATTATTTTCATTTATTTTGTCTACAACAACATCATTACAAGTTGATGCAAAAAATTATTTGGTCAAACTTTGTTTACCTCCCGAACGACCAGAAAGAACGGTTTTGCAATAGTCAATTATTGATGATGAAATTAAAGGTTGAAGTAGACTACAGAAAACGTGGTTAAGAACTATTTGGAAAAATCTAATTGAAATGAATGTCTTAAGGGATCCAATACAAAGTTTTGGCAAAATTGTTGAATACAGAAATATTTTGTTCAAACTGGTCAAAAATAGTAAAGAAATATGTGCACGATACTAAAATTTATGTAATTTTTTATTTTAAAAATTGTAATTTAAATTGTAAAATACTCTCCTTATTTTTTTAAAATCTTGTATATTTTAACGCTAAACACCACATGTATGTAAAATCATATATATATATATATATATATATATATATATATATATATATATATATATATATATATATATATGGTTTTCGTAAAAATAAATATTAAGAATTAAAAGTAATGTAAAGGATTTCATAGTTGCTTTATAGTTACTTAAAAATATTTATTTAAAAATGTTAAGTTAGCGAAAAATGCTTATTTTAAAAACAATATCTATAGAAATGGAATTAATAAATGCAATTTATGCATTTTAATAATAATAGCAAATAGATCATTAATTAATGTGCTTAAAATAATTATCTAAAAATATATTTTAATACTTTAAGTTTACGTTTCTACAATACAAAATTTAACGTTGTTGATACGCCATAAAAATGTTTAATCTAAAAAAAATATTAAAAGAAATATTCAATATTTTAAATAAAAATAAAATTTGATAATTTTATTTTAACGCAATAATGTTATAGTAATCATTATTTTATTTTTTTCAACGGCTTGGCAATCTAATATTAGACTGAAAACGTTGCTTTGGTTATTATTAAAAAATATTGATTTGTTCGTAAAATTAAATTAAAAATTAATATTTGTTTTTAAAAATTAAAATTAAAATGCGGTATGTTTTGTTAACACAAATTAAAAATTACATTAATGTTTTTAAAATATGCTGCGTATATTGTAATATACATTGAAACTCTTTTTTGTTTGTTAAAAATATTATTGTGTGACTTAAAAACAATTAAATACAATCGTTTTTTAATTTATGAAATATAATTAACGTGAATTTAGTTATTTGGTAAGTAGGAGCAGAAGAAATAATATGTTTTAACTTTTTAACCACAGAAAATTTAGTTAATGTTTTATTACAAAATGAAATCACCAAAAGTATATTTTATAACAGTAAAATAATACAACTATTTAATATTAATTAATTTTAATTGTAAACGATAACACACGGCCTTAAAAGGATTAATATATTGTAAATTAAAATAAGCTACTCTGTGTAAAATATTTTGTACAAATTTAAAATTTTACAGTTAGAAAAAAATATTTATGCAACAAATACTATATCGGTTTTATAAAAAGTATCAAATAAGCCTTATTTAGAAAATTATATTGATTAATTTAATCATTGGTATTTTTATAGTAAAATATAATATTTTTTTAATTAAAATGTAATTTACTCATGTCAGGGTTACAACTGCTTATAATCTGTGTTGTGATTTCACCAGGTTAATTTTAAAGGTATTTAAATTTATTATGTTATGATAAAAAACTTAATTTAAACATAAACAGGCTAAAATAAAAACAGGTATATTCTTGAAAATCTTCATTTAATAGTTCTAATGTTAATTATATTTATATTATTTTTTGCATAATAAAACAAAACATGTATAAGCATATTTAAATTTTAAAAAAAACATTAAAAAAAAATTTTGCTTGTTAAAATTTAGATTACATAAAACTATATCAACGTTTTAACCAAGATTATACCAAAACACCCAAACCAAATAATTATAACACACAAGACATTACATTTATTATTTAATATTCTGTGGTAAATTATACAAAAAACACTAAAAATAGATATGTTATGCATTAAAAAAATATTTGTTGTTGTATTTTATGCTGATAATTTTAATCAGTCTTGGATTATGAGCTAGTTAACATTTTATGTAAAGTCGTTTATTAATAACAATATTTGTTATTTAATATTACATATTGTATAATAATACAAAGTCTATATTCTAAGTTATATGGTTATTAGAAATATTTTAGTTAATTAGTCACATTTTTAGAAGTATTTTTTGGCGGGGTTATATAAATATGTATATATATATAATTCTAGGAATACAATTGTATTATTACCAACTGTTTAGGTTTAGAAAACCTAAAAATTGCATAATCCTTACAAAATTATTATTTTTTAGTTGCTATACAACTACGTTATAGTCACGACAGGCAATTTGGTTTCACTTACAACAATAACAGGCAATAATAATAATAATAACAATAATTTGATAATAATAATAATAATAATAATAATAATAATAATAATAATAATAATAATAATAATAATAATAATAATAATAATAATAATAATAATAAATTGTGCTTTTATTAAAATTTTCACGCTTATATAAATAGATATATATACAGATATTATTACATTGAAACCTCAATTTTAACTGGTATTAAACTTATATTGAAAAAGATCATTCCGGTAAGGCTTAGCAGTTAGTAATTTTAGTAAATTAAGCATTTCTTTTACCACTAAAAATACTGCGGAAAAAGCAGCTTAAAAATGCACTTTAGTGTAGAGAATGTAAAATGTTTATCTACCACTCAATTTTCTGAGTGAAAAATTGTAAATAACTTTTGTTTATTTTTTGTTTAAATAAAAAAGTTAATAAACGGTAAAAATAACTTGTTAACGTTTTGATAAATGTAGTTTTATGCAACGCGTAATGTTAAATAGCATAACCACATTTGAATAAATTAATTTCGCAGAGCAAAAAATGGCAACGTACAATTAATCCAAAAATTCAAAATTCCATTACTATTTTCATTTTAACAAACACAAAGTTTAGCTAATAAGCAATTTAAAAAATAAAATTAAGCACATAAATTAATAGTTAATTAATTAATTAATTAAAAAACAATGTAAATTGTATCGTGTAATTACATTTATATGCGCCAAATTTAATGTTTGACTTATATTTTTTAATTGATTATGCAACAAAATATAAAGTTTATTGTTAATTTTTAATATTTATTAAAAAAAATCCATTTATTATATATATTCCTGATTGTTCAATGCCCATTTCGCATTTCTACCTGAGTCCTTTTTTACACAACGTTAAAAATAAAGTGATTTAAGTAGAATTTAACGATTATTATACTATTGCAAAACCCTTTTGTTTTAAAAACAAGCATGGGGCAATAGGATAACAATTACAGCAAGAAACAACAACAAAGTCCCATAATTTGAAAAAAAACATGAGACAATTAAATTTTTTCATGTATGTGAACATTTTACCAAACAGTTAATAAAAACAATGCTCTAGTTCGTATTTTAAAAGAAAATAACATAATTTTTTATTATACTTTTGAAATTAATGTATTTTTAATCCTAAAAATTACAAAAGCAAATAAATGATACTGTATTAATTTTGACAGCAGCTTGTTTATCTACAGTAGTAATAAAAAGTAGTACTAACGGCATTTTTCCCATTTGTAAGTTCTTCTTCTTTTTGTTATGTGTCTCTATTCTAAGTTGAAAAATGTATAATTTCTAAACAAACATGTTGTTTTTGTTTGTTGTAGAATCCCAAATTAGAAAATTTAAATACAATTATGAAAATTAAATATACTTTAAATTAATTTTAAAAATGCAGCTAAATAATATAATCTGCTAAGTGTTATACAGTTATATGCACAAAAGCAATATTTGTTTAATTAGAAACAATTAAAAATAATAGAAGTTTTAACAATGCCAAAAGAAATCAATAAAATATTTATTTTTACAGAACTTTATTGAAAACAATAGCAACAGAATCTATTTTGTGTACAACGTACTTTATATTAAAATTTAAAAAAAATATATTAAAAAATTCACTAAGAAAATACACAAAAATATTATGTTCATTTTTCATAAAAGTACATTTTTAGCACATTTTAATCAATGCAAAAAATAAATTAAATGTAAGCAGTTGCAAATGAATAATACTGGCCATTTATATTAGTTATCCAATGTGTTTTTATATTTCTATGAGTATTAAAATTGGACTGAAACACAATGTATATATATATATATAACTACACTAATTACATCGCCTAGATAAACAAACTTACTGTTTACTAGATTATGTCTTCAAATCGACGTGCGAAAGGCGAAAGTTTTTATTCTCAGTCGAGCGAACGCTATGTCCATACTAAGTCAAAACAACTTTTGTATCATAAAGCCGACGTGTGTACTTTGGGGCGAACAATACTCAAAACTTCGGTCGAAGAGTTTACCGAATCGACCGCTTCAAGTCTACTTCCAATTCATTTGAAAAAACGCAAATCACACGGCACCGTCTACTGTTTGGTCGATCGGCTGCGTTTTGACAAACGCAAAAGTATGGGTTCCAGTTCGTATCGATCAGACTTGTGTTATCGAGAAATCAAGCACTTTTTCTTGCATCCCAATCAACCCGATTGCTTTACGCTGGGCGTCGAATTGGATAACAACGGCATTCGGGCGTACGAGAGTTACAAATGCAAACACATCGAGGATGTACACGTATTAAACAATCTTGTTCACAGTGCTATGATCGACAATTTGTTTTTGATCAAAAATGGATTCAAAGCTGTTTCAAGTGATTTCGACACAGCGGACATTGTTAACAATTATCCACCTGATAATGTGAAGATGAGCGGAAACAAACATTTAACAAAGCAATTGGATTTAAATAAGGAACAAAGCAATGTAATTTATACTCAACCTGTGCACATTGAAAAGGTTCATACAAGCAAAAATTGTCATACCAATTATGGAAAACGAGAAA
>JAKXYG010000478.1:0-85000 GCA_025895645.1 Cardicola forsteri | reverse complement strand
CATTCGTTAATTGACAAAACTGCTCGAAAGAGTGGATCAAAGTCCGAAATGATGTGTTTGGTCGACCGTTTGCGTGTAGGCAAACGCGAAATTAATTATCGCGAAATCCAGGACATTTATGAATATCCCAGCAATCCTGATATTTTTACATTGTGCATTGAAGACGAAAAAACGGGCAAACGCACGATGGAATCGTTTCGGTGCGGACGCGTCGAAGATGTGCAATTGTTAAAACACACAATTTCCAAAGCAATGCACGATTCACGTTGCCTGTTGAGAGACAAGTCGTGCATTAGACACATATCAGTTTCTCCAGACCCCATCACAGGATGTCAAGTGTGTTCTAAATGTTGCAACATGTCTCATCGTAATCCGCATATGTTCCATGTAGGCTACAAAGCACGCCATTACGAACCTTCAGCTTCGCCCATTTGCATTACTCGCACTTGCGAATCGCCATCTCCAGTCCGATGCAGACAAGCCTGTCATTCACCACCTGTCAACGTATCAATGCACAATTGTCATGCCAATCATTCGCCATCACCGGTACGAATTATACGTCAACCTATTATGCACACATCGCCACCATCAACGACAAGATGCAGTCACCGAGTGACAAGATCCTTATCGCCCGTATTTGTTAGTACGTTGAACAGACATGGAAGCAAACGATACTCACCAACCAATCAGTGTCCTTTTAACAACAGCAATAGTCCAGTTACTATCGAAAAACATTGCAGACCTACCGATCACAGATCTCGATGTAGTACAAATTACGGTCGCGATTTTACTTATCTCCGATCGGACAGACAATGCGGACCGGAATTGTGTTCAACCGGACCTATCTATATGTACGTGTCGCGATCGAACAGCCAGCACAGGTGTCCGTCGCCTGATCAAAACAGATGTCCCATCTACAAACAAATGCATTATTGTTAAACGGAATTGAATTGGAAGGTTAAGTTTTTATCCAGCTGTTGTTTTTTCCTACTTATTCCTCATTTTATATTACGTACTAACTTTAACGTTAGCATATTTATATAATACATATATGTCTCTGTCAATGATTCTCTATTAGGATAGAGATATTTCAAATTCTTTCTAAATTTTATCAATTTTTACAATCAAAATGGTAAATATATTCTTATTAATTAAAACAATAAAACTTATATATATATATATTTATATATATTTATTTATTTATATATATAATTTTGTGTTAAATACAGAATTTTAATTGTTTGTAACAATTATTTTAATACAACAATTTGTCTTTACAATATAAATAAAATAGTTAATAAAGTTGATAAAATTTTGTGTTAATGTTAATCTTTTGTTGAAACTTTTCATAAGGTTGATATTTATTCAAGAATGGATCAAAATTTATTTTGTATCTTTGCATATTAAACATTTTCTAATAAGCGGATTTATTGGACAACCACAATTACACAAGATCCCTGTTTACTAGGAAACCACTTGTGCTACTATAGTCCATATAAAAAACTATTTTTATTGACTATTATCGTTTAAATGTTTAAATTAATCAATTCCACAATGGTGTTTATTTACAGTTTGTAAAAATGTATAAAAAGCAGACTTGTGTTCAATTGCTTCATTTAACAATCAAAGAAAATGAAAACCAAAATACTTAAACCGTTTACAGGTAACTTTATAATAATTATCTCTTCATGTCTTTTATAGATATTTTTGTGTTTAGTGTAACACAGAAACGTTTAATTATAGCATCATATAGCTAATAAACATTTACTTATAATTGTTTGGTTTTTTACTAATTTTGTTCTATCTAGAGCCAGATCTGTATTGAGATAGGAAGTGGTTTAAAACAGGTGGGAAAAACTATGTAGAAAAATGTACTCAAATAAAGAAAAAAACGACCACAAACGGTTTAGTGTGAAAAGGTTTACTTATTGTTTATTATTTCTAATAATGGTCAAAAGGAATTAAACAAAATCATGTAGACTGCTAGTCTTACTACATAGTGCAAGTAGACAAATAATTACAGAGATTAAATACCAAAATATAAGGTTCCAGTATTATTACAGAGGTAATAATGATTTTTATTGGAATAAGTAATACTTTAAAATATTTTAACAACAACAACATTGTAATGTCTATAATTGAGCGTTATTCAAAATTTTGATTTACATCTAACAGTTTAGGTAAAACCATTTGTTATTTTTTGTAATAAAAATATTAAAAAAAAGCAATAGATGTTAAAAAGATTTTTAAAAATTGCTGTAAGTAAAAATTTAATGTTGCAAAACATTGTATAAATATAATTGAAATTGGAAGTAGTCTATAATGTTGAAATAATGTTAAAAAACCGGTTGAAGTAAATTTAAATACAAAATTAAAATGTGCTTTCTAGTGGCATAAATAGTTGGGCTAAAATGTCTTTTACTAATAAAATTTATTCATTGTGGTTGATAATGTAGTACCTTCTGATTATTTCTAAATTTGTGTGGCACATTAAATGATCGACTCCAATAACACTATAAGAGTAACAAGCATAAAAAAGGACACTTTTAGGTTGATAAACGGCATTAACATGAACAAGCTTGCCAGATTTTTAGTCAGAGTTTTCTTTCTTGGCTCAACGGCTCCACCTTAAGATACCTTTTATGTACCTTGAGTGTATACTTGAATCTATCAGTCAGGCAGAAAGCCCATTTGCATCGCTGTAAACTTGGTTCCTGGTGTGTTAGTCTAGGTGCATGGGTACATCTAGTCCAAGATGCACAATAAGGATTAATCAAATTCTCAGAATTATTAACATTCCAAATCCAAAGATTTAAATTATAGAACCAGAAATGAACACATAAATTAAATAGCTCGCCATTCCAAACTAATTCCACTTGCCAGTATTAAAAAATCTTAAAAATATAAAATATTTTAGTCATTCCATTGTGTTAATGTTTGCGTTTTTGAAATAATATTTATAATAGTATATAACTGTACTTAAAAAAGGTTATTTGTTATCATTTTTAAACACGAATAATAAAGTTAGTGTTATTGATTCAAACCACTCTGTTTAATCTGGAAAAATGTATGTTTGGTATAATGATTATATTATTTGGTTTAATACCATACAATGCAATTTGGAATGTAATTTACTTTTTATTACTCCCATTGAAAGCATTAAATTGAAAATATGACAATACGTCTCAGTGATATTAGTTTTCATATTGGCTTACTGATTAATTGTTCAAGAACAAAAGTGTTGTGCATAATGTTAGACAATTATTTTTCCTATAAAAAATAGTGAACAAAATATTGATACTGTTAATTCCTTTACTTATCTGGGAAGCATCATTGGTAAAGACGGAAAAACGGAAATTGAAGTTAAAGCCAGACTTGGAAAGGCACCGTCAGTCTTCCGTAGACTCAAATCAATATGATCATGTTCTTCCATTCGTTTAAAGACAAAACTTCGTTTGTACGCATTAATAATCATTTCTACAGCAATATATAGGAGTGAAACGTGGAAGCGAACGGACAAGATTGATAAGATGGTGGATGCTTTTCATCGCCAATGTCTTAGAAGTACTTTAAAGATTACTTGGCGCAATTTTATTTCAAATAATGAGATTATGAAAAGAATTGACTCTCGTTCACTACATAATATTATTACAATTAGACGAAGAAAATTATTTGGTTAAATTTTACGTTTAGCGCATCCGAAAGACGGGGAAAAACTGTTTTGGAATGAACAATTAATAATGGTAAAAAAAGGTTGGTAGACTACAAAAAAACCTGGCTAAAAACTATTCTGAAAGATTTAATTAAAATGAATGTTTCATGTAATCAAACAAAATGTTTGGCAAAATGTTCAAATTTATGGAAAAATCTTATTCTTATGGGAGTCTGTTCTTGTTTTTTGCTATAACTATTATCTAATTGCCCCATTTTTATTTTTAATGCAAGAGTTTTGTAATAGTAATAGTAGTAATAATAATAAAAATTATCATTTCATTTTTATTTTATGTTTGCTATTTTGAATGTTTTATGAGAAACATCTTTCAGCAGTGGACAATTAGCGAAGCCAAACGTGGGCCCGCATTTTGGTGCCGGCGATGGGATTTGAACCCATGTCCACCGAGGTCCGAATTCGGTAGTAATAATAGATAACTTTTATTGCTAGTAATAAGTGATTGTTAAAAATTATTATTTGTTTCATTTCATAGCTTTTCATGTTTCGTTAAATGTCTCACAACATTTTCAACATTTAGGCCATCTCAACAAGAATCCAGATTAAAAAGTTTGTCTACTTTAGTAATTTTTTTATTGATTAATAACAAGGTCATTCCTTTATTATTTCCGTATTTTTAAAGCATCACACAAACAACCAACTTCCATAGTTGTACATACACAAAACATTGTATGTGCAATAAACGTAAAAAAATATGTTTTTTCTAGCTGATAAACAGCATCTTCGTAACGGAACCACTATTTACAAACATTAGCATAGTCGTTTATTTTTTCTTTACAAACAGATAATTATATACAATTATAATATATACAATAAAATGTAGTTCAAGTACCTTATACTTGAGTTCAACTGCCAAAAATGGAATCCCTGTTGTACTGCTAAGCACACGATTGAAGAACTTTGTAAGTCTGAATTTAGAATGTATTGCAAGGAGATACATAAATCGTAATATTACTATCATGAACAACTCTGAAATCGCCAAAATTATTGACATTGCTTTTTTTATTAAACTTTAATAAACTTATTAAATGATAAACACAATAGTAAAAAAATATACTAAAAAACCATACATTATTATCTTAAAAAACATAATTCGTAATTAAATGCATTATTATATAGTCTCTAAAAATTCTATATTAATGAATCTTCACAAAATTAATTCATTTTATTTTATATCTTCAAATTATTTCAATTGTTAAAAACATAATGTTTATATGGAAAATTATATTTTTCTGACGTCGACCCGTTGTAGTCAATAAAAAACATCAAATGTTCAATCTAATTTAACAATGAATTATTTGGATCAAATTATTGGTACTCAAAAACCATTGATTTAAATCATGCATTGTTGTTACAACTATTAATAAACACGATTGACAGGTTTTAAATAAACCAAACAAAATTGAAAAAACTGATAAATTCTTAACATTTTTGGTGTAATTCACAAACAATAAGAACAAGTATTCATACTATCTAAATTATATATATATATATATATATGTATATAAAGAGATAATTTTTTTAGATCGAAGTACTTCATCAGTTTGCAAATATATTAATCAGTTAATGGGACGCAAGAAAGGTGACAATCCAAAAGTAAATGATCAATATGTGGATAATGTATCTAAGCAATTGATATTTGAAGAAACTCCCGTATCAGTTTTGTGGAATTACTCTCTTAAAAACGAAGAATTTTTTTCTGAATACATTGCGGAAACTTTAGTCAATAAAAATGAAAAAAAAAAAGGTTCTAATTCAAAAATAATTTGCTTAATAGACCGACTGAGAATTGATAAACGCAGTATTTTGTATCGCGAAATTAAGCAGTTTTACGAATATCCTAAACATGCTGGCATGTTCACGCTGTGTGTCGAAAACGAAAATGATGGAAAAAAATCAATGAACACATACCGATGCACTCGTGTTGAGGATTTGAACACTATAAAAGATACAATTTTTGAAGCAATGACCGATCACCACCATCTGCTCAAATGCAAAAAGTCTATTAGACAAAGTTCAATTTCACCAGATCGAAACGACAGCCACTTATGTAAGAATCAATATGTTTCTAGCGATGTTCTTAATTGCAATTGTAACGACAAATGGGATAGCATAGATAAAAATAAGTTGTGTTGTCATCATAACGGCAAATGGGATGGCACAAATAAAAATAATTTGTGTTGTCATCATAACGACAAATGGGATGTCATAGATAAAAATAAGTTGTGTTGTCATCATAACGACAAATGGGATGCCATAAATAAAAATAAGTTGTATTGTCATCATAACGACAAATGGGATTCCATAGATAAAAATAAGTTGTGTTGTCATCATAACGACAAATGGGATTGCCATCATAATTGCCAACAGGAATGCAGTCATTATAAACAAAAACTGCTTTTCAATGAATATCATCAGCGTATTCGGTCACCTTCTCCCATTTTTGTGCGCTCTTATATTCCGACAACTGACAACTTACCGAGATCAGAATGTGTGGAACCAAGAAAGCATAATCTACAACAATCTTCGTCACCTGTTTCAGCTGATCGTACGAGTTGCTACTGCAGCAAAAACAATTCACCAACTCGGTCATCTCCAAACGTTCGACAAAATTGTGGATATGTACGCCAAACACCCAAATACGATTTAACATGTCCACACAATAACAAAAATTCGCATGTCACTTATTTAAACGTGGACAATCAAGGTAACCCGCATGTTTCAGATACAGGACCCATCTACATGTATCAATCACGAGGTAACAACGTACACGAACCGAATTCACCCGAATTTTCCACGTACTCAAATAGACAAAAACAAAATAATTATTAATCAGTGCTTCTAATATGCTTTAAACCTTTTTGTGTTACACGAGTTGTTTATAAACATTATTGAAAAGTAGTAAATTAAATATTTTATCAATGTTTTGTTTTTAATAGAAAAATTTACACAATGAACTTTGATCATTATTTACTTGAAGTATATTGATTTCTATGCATTGTCGTAACATTGAAATACTGTTTTGTTATGCATTTTATTATTTCAATTCAAATATAGTTGTTTAAAATCAATTTTTATTTGTACGTAATACGGTTCAATTTAAAACAATACTATAATGTATACTGATCCACATTCAATACAGTAGGTAGTGTCCAGAGTCTTTTCGGCCGTTTAACAAAACGACCAGCGTTTAAAAATACGTCGTGCACACTGTGTAAACACGAATGTACTTTTGTTGATAAAACAGTGATTAAAAATGAGTTAGTCAATGATAATGCTTACTTACTTAGTCAAAACCTAATCCAAAATTATAATTCAATTACTGGAATTGTGTTCAAAATAATAATTTTTTAGCATTTTCATAAATTTTAAATTATATTTGACTTTGAAAATCCGCTTAATTGCCTTATCTGTTTTTGTTTTGTAAAATAAATACCAACAATAAAAAAGATTACTATCTTAATGACAATGATCACTATGTTATAATTTTTTTTTTAATTATGGATTTTCGTTTAAATAATTAGCGTAATTATATAGAGTAAATCATATAACAATTTATCGTGTTTGGAATGGACAAAAACTCACAAAACTGTGATAATGTTGGAAGAAAAAGAATGACAACTGAAACCGATGATCGAAATATTTTTATGGAATCGAAGAAAAATTACAACAAACCCATATTGTGAAAAACAATTTACAAGATTTTAGTTATTCGACGGTGAGAAGCTGTGAATTATTAAAAGTTAGACCATTTATTAAGAAGAAACAGAAATAATGTAGATTTATGTTTTGTAACAAGTGAATTGAACAACGATTATTTTATTGGCGCTCTGTATACTTTGCTGATAAAACAATGATTCGCGATGAACCATTTGATAACAAAACAAGGTATTATGTAAATCCAATTTTTAAAAACATTTACTTCCGATAGTTAGAAAAAAACTCATTCTCGACAAGTAATGTGTTGGTTTGGTATTAAGTATAATAAACCTATCAAATAGAAAATGATATCTGGTACTTTAAATAGTAAAAACATTGTTTTAATAATAAAGGAAGTTTTTTATGATAAAATGCAGCACACTCACACGAGGGTCTCTACTGTTTATGAGCACAATTTTCTTTGCCAAACATCCGAAAAAGTAATATAATATTTATCTGGGTTTACTTTATTTGTTTTATATTTTTTGCATTTAAACATTAAAAGAACTAAAATCGAAAAAAAACATTTAAAAATTTTTATTACTACCTAACAGTCCGGACATTAATGTTATTGAAAATGGTTTGGGTATGATAAAGAGTAACATCAATAAGTATACTGAAATTGAGGATTTGTGTGATAGCATTCAGTTTGTTGTTCAATATGAAATAAAACAAGTATATATCAACAATCTCATTGGCAGCATTCCAAACTGCCTGGATCTAATAATTAAAAAGAAAGGCGATCACATTAATTATTAAGCATTTTGTATTTTATTATGCAATCATTTGGTAAATTAAAAAATTCATTGTGTTCTGTATTTTCTTCATATTTGCCGTGATATATTATATTAATAATTTTACTCGTTTTTTAATTTCAAACAAGTTGAACTGTTGTTATTTAGATGTTTTTATATTGACAACACATATTAATAAAATTGTAATTGTATTTTATTTATTATATAATATTGTATATAGCATAATTAAATTGACTTCTTTTTGAGTTATATAGTTGATGCAGATGTTTCAGTTTAAAAACTACGTTTTAAACAGTAATTATTTTAAGAGTTGTATGTACTTTTTAATTCAAGCGTATTGAATGAACTACAAGCTAAGCTAATTTCTATGTTCTTTCATACTGTTCTGTGTTTAATTAATCTAAATTTTCTTTTAAAAGTTTAATGTTTTTATTGAATTTGAACACTGTCATTAAAAATGAGTAAACTCTCATTTATTTTTGCTATAAATAATTTAATTTTTGTTAGAAATTTTTATGAAGTAGATAAGGTTATACAAATTCTAAATTGATTTAAATTTGGTAAAATATCAAGCGTTTGTTCTTCAATTATTTGGACTTTTCTGTACAATTTTAATTTTAATTTTGCTGCTTTAATGTTTGATAGAAAACATTTTTTCTGTCACTGGACAGTTAAAATAATCAAATAAAGGCATTACGTAATGCAATAATAATAATTATTATTATAATAACAATAATAGTAATTGTTTACCAAGAACGGTATTATTCCAACTTACTTTAATTTTGTAAATGACCAAAATAAAATCGAGTTGAATAGAAATTTTTACACAACTTTCATCTAAAAGACTGCAAATGTTTGCTATTCAATAAGCCATTGATTGGCATCATAAGCACTTAAAACCCTTTTTTAACCAAACAACTAACGACAGGGTTAAAAACACACAAACATCAAATTTGAAAACAATAATATACGGTTTCTAGCATTTTTGTTGTAGTGCACAAAACACTATGAGCATGTATGCATACATATATATATATATATATATATATATATATATAATTTTCTTAAATCGAAGTACTCTTAAATCGAAGTACTTCAGTAGTGTGCAAAGGTTTTCACCAGTTAATGGCAAGTAGATCACGCAGCAAACATTATTATTCACAAACAAGTAACCAATATGTGGACAAAAAATCTAAGCAATTGATTTTTGAAGAAATTCCCGTGCTAGTTTTGTGGCGTGCTATTCTAAAAAATCATGAACGTTTTACTGAAGACAATGCCGAAACATTGATCAATAAAAATGCAAAAAAACGCGGTACTAAGTCAACCATGTTTTGTTTAGTAGATCGACTGCGAACAGGAAATTGTGATATAATTTATCGCGAAATCAAACACCTTTACGAATATTCCAAACACCCTGACACATTCACGTTGTGTGTTGAAGGCGAGGAAGGTGGAAAAAAAGTATTGCACACATATCAGTGCTTGGATAAAAAGGATTTTAACAAATTATTAGAATTAATTTCGGGACTAATGCACAATCCACCCCATTTACTGAAATATAAACATCCTGTTAGACAAAGTTCAATTTCGCCAGATCGAAATGACATCCGTTCATCTAGGCATCAGTCTGCTCGTCGCAGTATGGTTGGTAATAACAATGATAACGATCAACGGCAATGCTGTTGCGATTGTCAAAAAAAAGAATATTATGAACGTGTACGGTCACCTTCGCCCAATTTTGTGCGTTCCTATTCTCGAACCGAATCATCAATTCGAAATCAACCTGAGATACATTCTGTAAGACCAACGAGGCAGCGTTATCAACACAGTTATCCTCCATCGCCTGATTTAGTCAAACATATGAGCCGCCAATGCAGCAGACAAGGTTCACCAGTTGGGTCATATCACAATGGTCAAAAAATAAGCATCAAACGTGATTATGAAGATGTAAAATGTAAACCCAAATATGCACTACATACTCCAAACAATAAGAACAATTCGGATCTCACTTACTTGCAAATGGACAATTACAATAATCCACATGTTACTGAGGAAGGGCCCATATATATGTATGTGTCACGAAGTAAAGCCGTACGCGAACCGAATTCACCCGAATTTTCCACGTACTCAAATAGACAAAAACAAAATTACTATTAATTAGTGCTTCCAAAATGCTTTAATTCATTTTGTCTTACACGAGTTGACATTTATTCTCAGTTTATAAACATTATTGAAAAGTAGTAAATTAAATATTTTATCAATGTTTTGTTTTTATAGAAGAATTTACACAGTGAACTTTAATCATTATTTACTTGAAGTATATTGATTTCTGTGCATTGTCGTAACACTGAAATACTGTTTTGTTATGCATTTTATTATTTCAATTCAAATATAGTTGTTTAAACTCAATTTTTATTTGTACGTAATACGGTTCAATTTAAAACAATACTATAATGTATACTGATCCACATTCAATACAGACCGTTTAACAAAACGACCAGCGTTTAAAAATACGCCGTGCACACTGTGTAAACACGAATGTACTTTTGTTGATAAATCAGTGATTAAAAATGAGTTAGTCAATGATAATAATTTTTGTGATATCTCTAGAAAGACTTAGATAAATCAAATTGAGAAATCAACACAAAATGTATTCACAAATTTGCCTTTTTTATAGAATAATAAACTCAAATTGTTTTTGTCACTGTCAAACAAATTTGGAAGCATTTTTCTATTTAGATAATTAATTATGTACCTTTTAAATTCACGCTTATTGAATAAAATATTAACTAGTTTGTAAAGTATCTTCTTTGTTAGTGTTCTGTATTTAATTAGTTTAGAATACTTTTTAAAAGTTAAATTTTGTATTAACAAAGTAAAAAATAAATACCTTTTTGTTCAATTGAGAAGCTAAATTGTTATGTTAAGTACCTTGTTAGCCTAAACTATTAGAAAACAATGACGGAAACTCCACTTTGTGCACTTAGTAGTGCTAAACATCCATAGATATGGAGAGATATGACATTTTTTTTGTAAAAACAATTGATTTCTAATTGATTCATTTGTCAAAAATATTAATTTTAAATCTGTATTCTAAATTAACAAAATATATGATTTTTTATAAAACAGATTGGAATGTGCAATTAGATGTGTTTTATGCTTACTATACATATATATATATATATATATATATATATATCAAATGTATTATTAAAATGCCTCCGTATACTCAATCAAAAACACATTGACAATGCCTCGTAACAAAAATTACTACTCTAAGCGGAACGATTTGTATGTAGATAAAGCATCGAAACAATTGTTGTTTGACGAAACGCCGGCTACTTTACTTGGCGATACCGCACTTAAAAATGGGGATGATTTTAGCCGAACACATGCACACGAGTTGATTGAAAAACAAACAAAAAAAAATGGAACTGAAACAGAAGTTAGTTGTTTGGTTGATCGTTTGCGCCACGGAAAAAATGAAGTAAATTATAGAGAAGTTAAAGACATATATGAATATCCGGACTATCCCGATTGTTTTACATTGTGTGTCGAAGATGAAGAAACGGAAAAAAAAAGTTTCAAAACGTTTCGGTGTAAGCGCCCGGAAGATGCGGAAAATTTGAAACATACAATACATAAAGCCATGCACGATCCACATTGTTTATTGAAAGATAAAAAACCCACACGAATGGCATCTAACGTAACCGAAAAGTCACATATTAATGAAAAAGTGCGACCATACGAACGTTCACCTTCGCCCGTCAGAATTACACGTGTACCTGCCTCAAGTTATCAACCAAATCGATCGCACGAACGTTCACCTTCGCCCGTCAGAATTACACGTGTACCAAACTCCAGTTATCACCCAAATCGATCGCACGAACGTTCACCATCGCCAATTAGAATTGAACGCGCACCTCCCTCAACTTATCATCCAACTCGATCGTACGAACATTCACCATCGCCAATTAGAATTGAACGCGCACCACCCTCAAATTATCATCCAATTCGAACGTACGATCATTCACCCTCGCCACTCAGAATTGAACGCGCACCTCCCGCAACTTATCATCCAACTCGAACGTATGAACGTTCACCATCGCCAATTAGAATTACACGCTTACCTCACACAAATCATCATCCAGTGCGAAGTAATTACCAAATTACTAGATCACCATCGCCAGTCAGGTATCAACATTATCCTATAACCTATTCCCCACCACCCACAAAATATTTACATACTTCACGAACGAATACACCACCCATAGTTAATGAACCGATAAGTCGACAAACCAGTAGACACCATTCACCCATAACTATCGAACGAGCTATTCCTACAACAAATTCCAAGGCTCGATATACGCCAGCCTATCAGTATCCCGATAATCGTCAAATCACTTATCGTCCCGATAGAGTAGTCGATGATGGAACTAATGGACCCATTTACATGTATGTCTCACGACCTCACACAACCAAGTCGGGAAAGTCATCACCTGAATTTTCTAATTATTCATATACAAGACGCGAACCGTATTATTAATATATATATATATATATATATATATATATATATACATTGATTCAATTGTATTATATGAGTGTTTTGAGCAAATGTTTAATTATTTTAAAAGGTAAATCAAAATTTACTAATCAATTTGACAGTTGTGTATTTTATTTGATACCTTAAATGAAAACATGTAGTAAATATATGTTTTTGAACCTTGTTGTTATTAATAGAACAATTTAATTGTATTTTTACATTCACTATGTTGTAAAAGGAACTTCATTTACATTACGCAGATTGTTTAATAATATTAGCAAAAAGTTGATTCGATTCAACAATATTAAAATGTAAACGTTTGGCTTCGCTAAAATGTCCACTGCTGAAAGATGTTTCTTGTAAAACATTCAAAGTAATAAACATAAAATAATAAAATAAAATAAAATAAAAACAATACATTGTTAAACTTGCTAATTTTGTTTCAAAAAATAAAAAAATGTAGAAGGCGGATATTGTGCTAGTACAATCATCGTCTATTTTCGTTGCAAAATAATAAAAATAAATTAATTTGTGTTGCAATTATTTTTACTTTTTTGCTTAAGAAAAAAACCGATAATAATTTTAAAAACAGTAAATTGCAATAGAGTTTTGTTTGAACAAACGCAGTTGTATTCAAGCCCTATCGTTCAATGAATGTCTATTTAAAATTGGTTACAAAATGTACAGTTATTTGAACAATTTTTGCCCTCAAAAATGTTTGTTTTGCAAATTCATAAACTTTGAATTCTATTGTTGAATTTAAAAAATTTTGACTATTCTGAAGCTGCTGAATAAATAATGTAGCATAGGAATACTACAATGCTTAAAATGAATTACATCAATTATTAAACAGTAAAGTTTAAAATAAACTTTTAGACTTGTTCTTACTAATAAACGCACACATTAAAAACAGTTACAACATAAATATAAACAAATTGAGCAAGCATTCACATTTGACCCGAATGGATTGGAAATAAAGTAGGAACTTTTCTAACTAGATCTAAATTCCAAAATGATTATTATTTTGTGGTTAACGTACCTGTTTACACTAGCATTATCACAATACATTTTTGCCTACTCTATAATTAAAGCAATCCTACATTGAAAAACATTTCAACCATTTAATAACTATATACATGTACAAATTTAAAAAAATCATTTGATAGTATTACGGTTTGTCATTTCCAAAATGAATTAAATTAATAATTTAAATTTTAATAGGGGTGCCTACGTTTTCACAAAAAAAAATTAAATAATGTAAATTGCTTATTAATTAGAATAAGCATATCTAAGAATAGCATCACTACCTCCTACCTTAAATAACTTTGTAAAAATAAACAGCATCTCAATTAGCACAATTGCATTATGGTTAAATTATTAAATAAAAGCATTAAACAACAGATTACATCCGTTAATATCCTTATTCATAAAAATAATTTTTTAGCCGCAATCCTTAATTAATATGTGAATATATCAACAAGTTACTTCATAAACCAAAGTATGAATAAACCAATGCAAATATTAATTTATTAAATAACTATTTCTATTTTACTACTAGCTACGATACAACCAGCCTAATACCAAATATCAAATTTGACTTACTTGAGCTCCTAAGTTGTCAGAAATGCAGTACAGTTAGTGGACTTGGGGGCTTATAGTAGAAATAATTAAAATATTGTTTTTTTCAGTTTTAAAAATGCAGCAAAACTCCTCATATCTGAATTTTTAGCTAGTTTGGTTATTATGTTTTAAGATTTCTACAGAAACTATATAATAGGAAACTTTATCTCATTTAAGGATAACAAATTAAATTTTTTACCAATATTTTAATCGTTAATACATACAAAAGTAATCTGAACAACTCATAGGTAATAAGTCAACAAAGGTTTAAATATAAATATAAAGTGTACATTATTTATTTTAAAACATCTTTCAACATAAATTCTAGTTTTGATTTTTATAGAAAGCTGTGTCCTTAAAACGTAATTATGAAATAATTTTGAGTATTATTATTTGCAATTATTATTCAAATTAAATTTGCAGAACGTGAAATTCAAGAATTTAACCCTTTTTTAATCTGTTTTTGATTTTGTTTTTTATTTTATCTATTTTTAATTGTTCTAATTGTTTCAATGCTATGTAACTTTGGAAGTTACGTGCACTTGTACAATTTCCACTAGATAACAAAAAATATTTTCCATGAATTTGACAACCTTATTAATGGCTTTTAGTACTGAACGCCTAGGTCGTTTTACATCCTGCATATGTTTCGTCAATGTAGCAATCTGATTTCTGTCCGATTTCTGCACAACCCGAAATGTTGCCTAACTAATTTTTCAAAATTCAATAGCATCTCTATTAATCCATCCTTCCAAATGTTGGGAAGTAAGGCTTTTTAATCGATAATTTTCTACAGCAAGATTAATCGTTTCATTGAGATTATAAACAGCTTGTTTGGTAATTTATAAAATTGGACTTTGATGCTTCTCAACCACTATGTTTTCGCCAGTTTTTTTGCCTTTTATAAACCATAAATTAAGTCATGTTCTTGCAAGTGTAATAAATTTTACTAAATCCAAGGTTTTTTGAAGCAAAAATATTGCGTCTTTCACCGTGAATCTTAACTGAATTTCTAAGGGATGTAGATTTTTCAGTACCATTTTCATTATGAAACTGGTTTTATAGTGATATTGAAATTGAATATGACTCCTTAATCTACCGGTTGTATAAATGAATTAGCATTTAGAGAAAAACAGCACGTATAAATATTTTTATAGTTAGAACCCAGTTCCCATTTATGCGGATGAACATTGTAATTGTCTATCCACTCATTATTTTGACTTTTTATAATTCACCGATGAATGAGTTATACCTCTAAACGCCGATTTTTAAATAACAAAGAGAAAGCATTTGAGCATGATATTCAAATTGTAAACACAGTGTTAAAAATAATTTAATTTGAATATAATGTAGGTCGGTTTGGACCAGAAATGATCCAATCTAGCCAGTCCCAAGCTTGGATAAAGGAGGAGGATTTGAGCGTAAGGTTAGCAAGCTGGCTTCTGTAAAAAAATTTATACTGCTACGGACACAATACAAGAGGACGCCATTCCAGCTAACAATGACAAAGAAGTAATCGCACGTATCTGAATAACAAAGTTACACAGATGACAGGGTTGAGTGAAAGCCGAAAGGAAGCTCAATCTTCGATTTGCAGAATGTTCAATGTCAACTAGACTTTGTTGTTGTTGTTACGGTTTTTTGCTGTAATTGTTATCTTATTGTCCCATGCTTATTTTTAAAGCAAAACGGTTTTGTATAATATACATAATATAATATATGTAGGTCGGTTATAGCGTAGGTTGGTCATGAGGAGTTCTACTGTACTTTCAAGTTTTATTTTCAAATCCATTATCAATTCTCAAATAACTGAATCATGAAGAATTTCTTAAATTAGTCCAATACCTAAAGTTTCATATTTTTCTAAATAATCTACAAGATTGTTGTCCAATTGAATGTAGTCAGTAATTCTTAAGCTAATTAAAAATATATAACCAAACTATGCCATATAGGCAATTAAACCTGTGCAGTATGCCAAGACCTATATGGTAGAGTCCTAGTGGAAGGAATCACTTACTTACTTGTTAGCGGTGGTGATGTAAAGCATTTGAGTACACTGGGAAATTAAAATTAATCAAGTTCATTATAAATAATAAATTTACAGAGTCAAATTCAACCGCTCGAAGCTCAGTGGTTAAGGTGTTGACCTGACACTAGATAAGGCGTGGGTTCATGTTCATGTGTGTAATTCTTAAAAGGTATGCACTGCTAATGATTTCAAACATAAACGAAAGAGATATACATTACTCCCGGTTGACTGAAACTAAATTGATTTATTATTTAACTGAACATGACAATTCTAATAATTTACCTTTGAAAACCAATGAAACATTTTTATTGGAAATGAGCTCTTCGGTACTTGAATACAATAATGACCCATTTCAGTTTACATATACGTAAATATAATCAGATAATGAATTGTGTCACATGATAAAAATATATGCTATTTGAGGTGCACATTCGACTATTTATATGTATTTAACACTGTATCTAGGATAAATTTAATTAAAGCAATGGGTTCCCTTTATAATACCAAATAAAAATATAAGAAGACGTAAACTGTGAGATGAATTCATTTCGTATATTTTCGTCTGTCACAAACATAAAACTTTAAAATATATTGGATTTATCAATTTATTTACAGTTGCGGTGACAAGTCGAACAATGCATCGTCTAGCTAATCGAGCCAGAGAACACTTTCCCAACTGAATCGATAATAGGTCAAACGAGAGTGATCATTTATGCAATAACTCCCATATTATATCATTTACTGCAAACCAAACATTAAATCGATTTCAAAAACTGTTTTAAACTATTAATTAAATCAATTCATCCCACAGTTTACGTTTTCTTATATTTTTATTTGGTATAAATTTAATTAATTGTTTAAATTTACTAAATGGTGCCGCCTAAATAAAAAGGAGTTACCAATTAGTTATATAACTATTTTAAAGATAGAAAACAATATTCGTATCAAGCTGATTCAGACAACTCAAAGTTAATTGACAATAATATGAAAGTCCCTAATGAATATCCATCTAATGTCCATTTTATTTTCTTTCTATGTATAAAGTTGTTTTACCTTTTCATTTATAAAAATACGCTAATAATACAAAAATATCTGGACATAATTATCTAAATTTAAAAAAATATATTTAATAATATTGGACAACTGTCTACAAATTTTTATTTTAAAATGTAAATTAATAAGAACCTGTTTATTTTGAACGTTGGTTGGCAAGACACAATCATCTTTAAAATTACAAAAAAATATTGATTTATTGAAAATTTTAAAAATGAACTAGCTAGAATTCTATGTAGGTGAACATTAAACTAACAAATTTGGATCAAGTCTATCGTTTTAGAAAACAACCAAAAATGTTTAGTTCCATATAATTAATTTATGTCAGACGGTATTTTTGTCTTTTCTTTTATACCAATAGAGAACAAGACTTTACCATTATCAGAAGATACAAATAATTTACCTGTAAATTGTCAGTAATTATCGCAAACTTTTAAATAAATTAGTCAACTATTATTTTAAATAATGCGTAACGAATCGAAGATACGTATTGCTCATCAATTACATAAACTGCTAGAATTGTCGACTAATAATGAAAACTTGTAAATATCCATTAAAGGTTTAAAAATCCGGATATACTATCAGGTTGGAACACGTGATTTCGGTTAAGTTTTAAATGATTTTCTATTAAACTCGTATAAACACAAGTACTTCACTTTTTGGCCATGCAAACTGAAATTTGACCTTGGAAAAGCTTTAGATTTCATTTATAAGATTTTTGTATTACATGAGCATCGCTTTATCCATCTCAGTAAACATGGTATCTCGAAAACAATTAAGAGTAATATAATTTTATGAATTTAAATTTGGCAGTAATCCATCGCAAGCAGAGAAAAAGATTAATATGGCATTTGGCAATGTTGGCTGCAATCAGCGGACAATACGGCGGAGGTTCACGAAATTCCATAATAAACCTAGATGAAATCCATTAACTGAGGATACCAGTAAAAGAAAAACCATAAACAAAAATTTGAGAAATTGTAACAGACTTGAGTGTTTTCTATATAACTGTTTCTTAACATCTTAAAGATATTTAAAAAGTGAAAATATGGACAAATGGATAGTATGCAAATTGACAGAAAGCCCAAATCGCAGAGTCTAGAGATTTCCAAATTATTACTTAATCAAAACCTTTTAAAACCGACTTATAAATGGATACAATGTAACACTACAAAGCGATTTGAGCAATGGTTAGATGCAAAAAAGCTTGCCAAATACCGTTCAACGCAACCTCTACAAAAAAGAAAACTCGTAGTGACTGTATGGTGGAATGCTGAAAACGTTATTCATTATTCGTTTTTGCAACAAGGAAGAATACATACTGCAAGGAAATAAATCATAGGCATAAAAAGCTGCAAACCAAACACCCAGTAGTTGTCAACATGTGTAGGCCCAATTAATTCATGTTTCCCAAACCACTGTCAGAAAATTAGCAGGTTTTGGAGATGAAATAGTGTCGCACAAAAGTTACTCACCCGATGTGTCTCCAACACATTATCATTTTTTAAGGAATAAAAGTGTTCGAACTGTGAAGCTGTGGTTGCAGCTCTTGAGTATTGTATTACTTCAAAAAGCGAAAACCTTTTTAGAAATGGTATTTATTCTTTGGCATCTCGATGGTATATAGTTTTTGAAGCCAATGGAGCATTTTTTTTATTGACATTTTTCTAATTGGTTTATTTTTTTTATTACATTTTCTTTATTTATAATACCGGACATTCCATGTCTTCCAACCTAATATATTTATATCGATTACTGAATAACCCTAAAAGTGCAAAAATGACAACTTATAAGTTGGTCACACATCACCTATAGATTCATTTTATTCTGCACACGTGATATGATAATGTTGTATAACGTTGAGCAGTTTTATTGTTGTACTTCCATTTTGAATTAATTTATTTTTAGTGACATTTTTGTGTTTAAATATGCATACAATGAATGTACTTCTAGTGGTGGCATTGAAGTTTGCAACATGAATGAGTATTTGAATCCTAATTTTTTAAACATCCAAACGCCAAACCTTTTGAGTATTATGCCACAAAACGTTTACGTAAATTAAAATGCATATACCTGTATAAAAGCAGTTTGTTCAATGAACAAACATATACATGTTTGCATATAAATTTATTTCAGTTTTGTACAAAAACAGGGAGTAACATGTTCAACTTTCTTAATTTGGGGGCAGTCTTTTACACCAAGGTAATGTACTTATTGAAGTTTACAAAATTGAACCCATTGAATCCAAATTTTCCATTTTGTTTCAACTCAGATTTCGATTGTTCTGCATTCTCTCAATTTAATATTGTTTTAATTGAGACATGTTGAACACAGGAAAGATATCCAGCTCAGCGAAAAGAAGATTTACAGTAAGTGCTGATGGTAAATGCCAATCACTGCTTCACAGAGTACAATTGTAGGTGCATTTCTAGGTACGTTATATTATATATAAACACATTTTTAATTAACATTTTCACATTATTTCTTATAGAGTACCTTATTGGAAATTTCGGTTTTAACGAACATGTTTAAGATTTAAACATTTAAATTTTATTTGAGCATTACGTGCGTACGCTCAAACATAAGCAAATATCCTTTGAACCAACAAAAGGAATCTCTTTTTTATTTCAATTTCTTGATATTTTATAAGCAAACAAAATCCAAACTTAAGGTAAAGAGTATAAGTTTAATTATTTAAAATCTAATAATATCACAAGCAACAATGTGGTACATACTACTTCGATGCAATTTCAAAAGTTAAGACGGGTTCCACTACAATAAACTTATTTACATAAATCTTCAATTGAAGACAAATCTTTTGTTTTTTCAAGTAAATGAGGGCAAATTAATTTTGTAAAACCAAACATGAATTTATATAAATAGCAAAATTGCTTTTTGTTAGATACAACACTAAGTTAGTGTTTTCTATTTAAACTAAAACAATTGAAGAGTATTGTTGATTTTCATAATTAGATACTGCAAAATGTCGTTAAAGAGGTAGGATCGAATTTGGTTAAAGCCTAGTCGTACTAATATTCCCAAGTTAATGACTTGGAAGTTGACTAAGTAGTAGTAATAAATTATTTATTTTTAATGGTTAATTTTAATCATTGTTGAAACTGATATTTTTCCAATAACAAAGCGTTTTTATGCAGAAAATAATAAATTTATATTTTTAATATTTCTACAATTTATCTCTATTTAAACTCCATTTTTTTTAATTTAGATTTATTGTAATTACAAACACTGAGTGTCAAAGATAATTAAGTATTTATGTGCCATATATATGTGTCCATACAAATTACAAAGGAACAGGATTGTTTTATATGAGTACACTACTTGCCCGAAAAAATTGATTCAATTTAACGTGACGTTGACTATATTCAAGTCTTTATAAACTGTTAACAGAAAAGTTATTTTTGGCACGAATGCATTAAATTCTACAAAATATTAACTATGACGTTGTATGTACAATAACGAGCACTTTATATCATAGTATCTTAATTTTTGTTCCCATTTTTATTTTTTAGTTTGTCAATAAAACGTTTTACAACAAGTAGTAGATGACAAGTGGATATTCAGCATGGTCACAACGGCTATAGACTTGACAATAATAAATAGTATTGCCATGGCATGTTTTTTGTATGTTATGAAAAGCACATTTTTCTGTACATTTGCATTTCTAGGATTTTTGTAATTACAAACGTCCTTATTCAGTATTGCAGTGGGACTCCAGATTATGCTCAATTAGCTGCAAATCTAGTTCCTTAGAGTTGTCGCCCCTGTCACTTTTAGGCAAAATTTTAAATCCAATAATTTAACTATTGAATGAATTTTCAAATAATTAAAGTACATTAAATTGCCTTAAAATTAATTTTATCCAATCAACAAAAAATAAACTACATTTATTATTTATTCACTCAAAAATATTATTGAAAAGAAGTATTGAAATATAGACTATGTATTTACATTCATATTTTTAACGTTTCTTAGAAAATTAAACACAGACGTGTTTTATCTAAAACAAATTTTATTAAACAAATACGTCTTTAAATAGTTGTTTCAAAAATTATTTGCATACTTTTAACAAATAGTTAAATTTAATCAATACTAGATGCATTTATTTGCACATCAATAAATAAATTCCAGAAAAAATCGATTATTTTCCAATGAAAAGCAGATATGAGCACATGTATGTGTATAACACATTTGATCTGGTTACCTTCAATTTGTTTAAATTGTATAAACGTAACAACGATATGAGAAAATAATAATCAATAGTAACAAAATTCACTATATTTTTTATAAACCTTATATCAAATCTTTTAATAATAATATGTAATGCGTGTAAAAATAAAATGTGCGTCTATTTCATATTTGCATTTAATTTTAAACTTTATGTATAAAATGTATTTAATGTACAATTAATAAGAAAACCTTAAACAGTTTCAAGTCTACTTGAGAAAGGAAAATAATTGAATAACGGTTCTATTTTTCTAAAAAATAATACTTGTATCTCTAAGTTTTTGAAGGAAAGCGTATTTATTTTGCTATAAATGTACACCATAATGTTATGCTTCCCAATGTAATGCAATTTACTTATCTAGGTTCTTCGATTATTTCTGACGGTGGTTCATCTAATGAAGTTAATCACCGAATTTGTTTAACTGCCGCTGCGTTTGGGAAACTTGCTAATTCATTTTGGAGACGAAAAAATATTAATTAAAAACACAGATGAACATTTCCTCTTTATTGGTTTGCACAGTACTTCTGTACACAGCTGAAACCTGGACTCTTACAGGGTCAAAGATCATAAAGCTCAACAAATTTGAGGTAATATAACTCAGATAAATTAGGCATAACACCCATTTTGCATCATACTTATCAAGGGATTGGAAGAAAATGATCAATAACCGGCAAATTTGAAATGATCTCCAATTTCACGAACTTTATTCATTGGTATCACAACAACAAAGTTTGCGCTGGTTTAGATACGTTCTTCGTAGAAATCCTGATGCAATCTCACGTTCGTATTTTTGATTTGCCCAAATACCGTTTGAAAGAAAAGGAAAGGTAGTGAAAAACGTACTTGGATAGACGCTGTTCGGGACAATCTTTACCCTATTTCGGCCGGGACTTTATCTTGGAAACAGCGGCAAAGTTATTGGATTGACACATTTGTGCATGCCTCCGAAAATCGTGAACAGTGGAAAGGGATTATACGGGATTCTACAAACATTTGGAACTAATAAAAAGGTGACTTTGCTACCAACGTTTATTATTATGTAAAAATGTTAGAAAAACAATTCAAACGCATTGTTTTACTAAAGATAAAAGAATTTAAACTCCTAAACTGTACAAATTCAATATTTTGCATTTCTTATTTGTCCAGTATTTCTAAAACTAGAAAAAAATGAATATTTTAAATATAATAATTCGAATGCAATGTTTAATTAATGTTTTTATCAATATCTGTTGCGTTTGGAACTTTTTGTTATTCAAAATGTTTAACCTAAGGTTTTAAATTTATACTGTCCCTGTTAGATGTTTTACTGTAAAGCTGACTACTTAAACTGTTTATTTTTTACTTTATTTCTCGTAATAATATAGTTTTACTATAAATACTGACTTTTTAGACGTTTGCTTTAATCGTCATGATTTATAACCACCAAGTTAGGGTCAATTATGGGAATATTGTGATGCAATTAAACATGACTAATTTTTCCAATTTTCGTTACTATTATTATTATTGCTTGAAAAGCAAACATGAGGAAATAGGATAAAAGTAACAGCAAAAAACAACAACAAAGTCTCTTAATTTAAAAAGAAAGTGGGGCAATAAAATGATTCTATATGTTCAGTCATTTTACCAAATTTTTGTTTGTACCCATGAAACGTTTATTCTAATTACATTTTGGCAAATGGTTCTTGGCCAAGTTTTCTGTAGTCTACCAACTTTTATTTTGCCATAAACACTTGTCCATTCCAAAACCATTCTTGCTGATTGTTCGGACGGTAAATGTAGAATTTGACCAAGTAATTCGCTTTGGCTAATCGAAGATTATGCAAATTGAGGATTAAGCTTTATTTTGACTTTCAATTAATTCTATCATTCGGGTTGTGCCGTTGTTTTCAAGCCCCTTCTCCTTTATCCAAGTTTGAGGCTTGCTAGATTAGTTCATTTCTCTAGGGGAGTAAGTATCGTGTTCTTGTTCCTCTTGGTCCTTTCCTCCTTTATCTTATTATTATTATATTCTTTATGTGAATGATGAGTTATTATTTATTTATTTATTTCTTTTATGTTTGCTACTTTAAATGTTTTACAGGTTAAATTTTTAGCAGTGAACATTTTAGCGATGCCGAACGTGAGTCCGCACCTAGTGCTGGTAGTGGGATTTGAACCCATACCTGCCCAGGTCAAAATCAAGCGTTGTATCGCTAGACTTCCCCGGCACAGTAATGATAATTCAATAATGCTATTATAAGCGTTGTGTCAAATTTTGAAAATTATGCAGTAATTGATCACAACAAATTAAAGTCTCAACGATTTTAAAGGTGCTTAGTAAAACAGAAAACGCTTTGTATATTTTTTTCTATATATTAATAAGATAAGACAAATCAAGTTTGTAAAAAAAGACAATATGAAGTTTAAATCTAGATGTTGACAATGCATACATCCTAAATAAATTGTATTTTGTTGGCTTTGGATTATCTAAGATACATTTCTGCCAGAAGCAACTCTTACTACTACTAATTTATCGGATTTTGCAATATCTTCCAACTCAATATCCAAAACACTACGTTTAACAACACATAATGCTATTCAAGTACATGAGAATGAAAAAACATAAATTATACAAGTTTAATATTATTGTCATTATAGTAATGGGTATATTTTGTAATATTTTACTAATCTAATCAGTTTTGCACACAAATACAATGTAGAAATTGAGATTTTATGTAAAGTGTATTTTACATACAAACACATTGAAATGACCCCGAATTTAAGGTCATCACTGCTTATTATTGGTGTGAAACAAATGAACTCAAGTAAAAATATTTATTATTTTAATAAAAATAATAAATTACTAAAAATATATAAATAGAGTGGTATATTTTAGGTGAAACAAAAATGAAAAAGATAGCGTTTAGTAAGTATCAATGATGACAAATACGTTAGCTGATTGCTCATTTTACAAATGTAACATTGAATAACAATTTCAAATATCGCTCTTTTTTAAAATGAAAGTAATTTTTGCAAATGTCATATCTACAACACCTACATTTTCAATTTTTATAAGCTATTCTTCCCACTTTGCAACTGTGTTAAAATATGAAAAGTGTATGTGCACTTGCATATATAAATTAAAATGCTGATAAGCAAGATAATACACATATTACTGTTCAAGTGTGTGTGTGTGTGTTTAAACGTGTTTATACATTTCTATACCAATGACAACAGTCATTGGATTTTATTCACCTTCAGAATATAGACAGGAATTTTGCGATGTATATGCTCTAATAGATTAAACTTTGGATGTGCATGGCTTTAAGTACCACTGTCTGCACTAAACATTGATTCCTATTTAGCTTCACTAAATGTTGATTTGCAGAAAAATGTTTTCCGTAAAGCATAAAAGTAATAACATTATCGTATATTAAAATAAAATACTACTACTATTATTACTATTGCTACTACTACTACTACTACTACTACTACTACTAATAATAATAATAATAATAATAATAATAATAATTTATAGAAATGACTTAATCTAACCATTTCCATGCCTGGATAAAGAAGAAGAATAACAAAACTTTTTGGCTAGTAGACGGCATCTGTGTGACGGCGCCACTGTTGACGAGGTTGCGTGATTTTTTCCCAGGATTATCTTTCTTAGCCCAACGGCTACATATGGTATACCTTTTAAGTATCCTGGGTGTACGGTAGCACTCACCTGCAGTAGCGGAAACCCAGTTGTACTGCTGTGCACTCGGTCCTTGCTGTTATTTATCTAAATACATATATGAACATAGTTTAGGATACACAGTCAAGGATATCACTATTATTAGAAATTGAGACTATATAAGCAATACTCAAATCCTCAAGATCATTAGCATCCCAGAACTTATCTGTCAAAGTTAGGATAATTTTAATGTAAACTACAAAGTTTTAACAATAAGGTAAATATCCGTTATGCTAATACATTTCTTGCATATATAAAATTTGGATTAAAATATATAGTTGTGTAAGTCTTTGTAATTGTTTTTTATTTTATTTACAATACTTGAGTTTGGTAAAAAAAATATCATATTGTCAAATTTTATTGCAAAATGTACTAATAATCAACTATATTTTTTCCTTTAATATATTACACGTAATTACTAAGATGTTTTTCAAGTATGAATAAATGTAGAATTTTTTTGAAACAATTATAAAAACAGTTGGTCTACCGTTTTTGCAGATACTAACATCGTCTTAGCTAGTTCTATAAAATATTGTTAAAGTGCAGGATTAATAAACTTACCTTTAATATATATATATATATATATATATGGGCTAAAAACCCATCCTTAAGACAATAAACAAAAGTAATTTTTGGTGTAAAGCAAACAAATAGAGTCTGTGCAAATTGGAAAAATTTACTTGTTGTTTAGGGTTTTTATTGAAATAAAATAATTTAAATTAAATTCTAACAGTAAATATAATTAATTACGATCCCAGTATTTGAGATTTTCTAGTCGCAATAGGCCAGACAATGACCTAGAATTTTAATCTGGACTTTATTTCCTGTATAGACTAAGACAACTAAGACAATGGTGGGATAAGATTTGTATTTAAGTTGAAATAATAGTTTACAAATATAAATTTTACATTAAAAATGCTACTTAAACTAAAAAAAACGCATAAATATGTACATTATGCTGCAATAAAATTATAGTAGGTAATTAAATGTGCTAGAAAAAAAGTAAACAAGTACTTAACTTTTGTTTAATTACATGCATTCTCCTAATTGTATTGATTACATGTAATTTTTAATTCATCAAAATCATAAAATTAACCAAACAAACTTGCATCAAAGAATTAACAAAAATTATTGCTAAACAAACAAACAAACAAATTAACAACACAACCAACAGATATATAGATTACATAAAGTAAAAGTTGCTAAATCAAAACTTATACGCGCATTTTAAAATGGCATTTCTGTAAGCAATCATGGACAAGTTGGACGGTCAGCGTATCGACCTCAAAACAAAACAGTTGCTCTTTTTCGAATGCCCTTTGACATTACTTGGACGCGTTTATTTAAAAAGTAGCGATACATTTAGCGAAGAAAGAGCCGAAACATTGTTGGAAAAATACGGCAAACAAAAAAACAGGCCGACATTTAGGGCCTACTTTTTGATTGACCGCATTCGGTTTCAACCCAAGCGCAAATTTATCAAAATGGTCCGGAAACACGAAATTATTTACCGCGAATTGAAACATCTTTTCGTATTTCCAAACAATCAGGACAAATTTTTGATGTGTGTCCAAGATACGATTAGTGGAAAGCGCTTCTACCAATTGTTGCAAAGCGATGTGCCCGACAACGTATCTGTCGTCTGCAATTTGACCTATCGGGCATCGTTCGACACGCAAAACATTTTGCGAGACATTGACTCGGCCCACTATTTGCGGTACGAATCGCCCAACAATTTGGTCGATCCGTCCAAAGAAAGCAACGTCGAAACGGACAGCCGATTGGAACGGGAGCACGAAGACTGTGCGAACCAAGGCAATTTGGTCGGTTTGAATTATTATGATATCAATGACGTCCAGCAATACGTGGCACACAAACATGCCAAATCGAACACCACCACTATTTCTCACTATTCCCATTATCCCATTAAATGCGACTACAATGTCAACACGTTGGCTATACAAAATGGAGATTATGAACATTCAAATCTGGAAGACAGCCAACATCCATCATTGAAGTCCAAGTATACACACGAGTTAAATAATTATTCATCGAATACGCTTGAAAATACCCATCCAACACTTGAGTACAAACCGTTGGTACATTTGAAAAATTGTTGCCAATGCAGTCAGTTGCCAACATCCAATGCACATGTTTATGGAATGTGGGACAAAATGAATCAAGTCAATTGTTTTGAAGTTGACAATCAGCGTCACCCCAATGCAAATTATAATGAATTTGACGAATGTGATCCAATGTACCAGTCGTGCTTGCGAACCAAACCTAAAATGCATTGTTCAAAAAGTGCGCTAATTATCACCAAGTCGTTGACAGACTTGACAAGTCATGAAGCCAAGCACAGTTGTCAACGCATGTCAATGAAATTGAACGATACAACTGGCAATGATGTAATGTTTTTAGGATTTGATAACAATAGAGAAAGAATGCTTGTAGTCAACGATAAAGGACCTTGGTATATGTATACATCGAGATACAATAGTTACAACGATTTATCAACCGTACGGTCTTCGTATTGTGCGTCCAATTTAAAGCATCATGCTCAACACCATGTAGATTCATTTAAGAGCTAAAATATTTTATAGTTCAAATTTTTGTTTATTTGTAATTTTAAATTATCAAATGTATAATTACACACATTAATTTGTTAATAAAAACTTATATATTTATTAGTATTGTTATTATTATTATTATTATTATTATTATTATTATTCTCAGTGTTACTGTTACTATTATTACAAAGCCTTATCGTTTTGCAAAGTATGGAAAACAAAATTGTTATATTTAATTGAACCTTAAATTATGGGCGTCGAAGTCTCTACATAACAAAAATTGAGCTTTGGTTTGTATTCAACCCGGTCATCGGGTCAGCTAAATTGAGAGAACTGTTGTTGTGTTTTTTGTTTAGCAATATATATATATATATATATATATATATATATACATAAGGCTTCAATATCTCACTAGAAATACATTTAGCGTAAAATACATTTTTACCATCAGACTTTGAAACCAAATGTGTCCGAATTTTGAAAATTCAATATTGTAAACTACCTTTGTTTACTACCTTTAAATTTATTTTTTGAATTTTTAAAAATAAAATAAATATGCTTTCTGCTAGTAGATATATGTAGTCTATTTTTACATGATTTGAGGAATGTTCAATTCACAAGCATTTTCTACACATTACATACATTTATTTCTGATAACTTTTCATTTCTATTGACATTTACACCATTTAAATAGAAAATTAAAAATTTTATATTAGTCTGAGTTCGAATACCGACGATTAACTCGTACTAAGCATACGTATAAAGTGAACAAATAAAACGGCATATGTAACAAATTTCCCAAGTTTTGTACGTAAAATAAAAACTGAATACATTTTAAATTTACAAAATGTTTTGCACCTACTGAATCTTTATAATATGCAAAATCTTTCGTTATTTAAAAATTTTATATATATATATATATATATATATAATTTAAAAAATTTAAGATATTTAAAATGTGTCATTTATTACAATAAACGAAAAGAATTATTCATTGTCTACTAAGTCTAGTGCAATCCACGTTTAATTGTTTTCACAAATATATTTACACATTGAGTAATCCAAACGTTTCTCAATCATTCCTTTGTATTTAAGTTATGAAATTGATAGAAAAAGTATATAGTGAAGGAGTTAATTTACAAAAGGTAAAATATAGAAAATGAGGTGAGAATATAAAGTAGTATATAATAAATATACTAAAAATTACGAAGAGTAAATGAAAGAAATTATTGAAACAAGGGGAAAATGCAAAATAAAAAATAAACAATTAAGTAACATTTTGGAAATAACAGGTGTCGTAGGCCAATTTTACGGCCTTGAGGGACGAGGCCGCGACAACATGTGTGGGTAGATTATTCCACGCCGAGAAGACCCTGCATGTGAAATAATAGAGACACAAACGGGACTGAACTCTAAAATTTTTTAATCTTTAAAGGGTGCTCTCTATGCGAATCATTGGAGAGGACGAGTAAATGCTGGCACATGCTCTTTGCCACCCTAAAAACGTTTTGGTAAAAATTGAACCAATGAGAATGAGGTAAGATAGACTAATTTGGCCAGGAATTTTTGTGAAATCAGTTTTCGATGATAAGTTAAATGTTGCCAAATTACAATTGTAAGATTCACTTGAATAATAAATCCGCTTGGTTTTTTAAATCAACCCGGGGGTAGATAATGTATGTCGGTGGAAAATGAGCTATAATAACTACAGACCATGGGAAAAGTAGTCAAAAGTGTAAAACATAATTATTTGAAAATTGAATTGAAGATGATTTTTTTAATAAAAAATAATTTAATGCATCTTGGTTGATAAATTTAATGTTATAATTTTTTATCTATTTTTTATTTATTTTAACGTAACGTAACCTCTAATATCATTGCATAGACTCCATATAAACTGAAGTAATATTGAATGGTTTAAGTGTCATACAATCGTTAATTAATGCAAATTAGTAAGAAAAGTCGCAGTACACAAATGTAAATTTTTATTTATATGTACAATGCTTTAAAATTACAAGATTGTAGATAGAATGGGATACATGGAATAATTTCAACTCATATGCATCAATATTGCATCAAACAATGTTTTGATCAGAGTGATTTAATTTCATATAGAACGACGATCGATAAGTGTATTACTAAGTTATATGGCTCAATACAAACAGCGTGACATTTTAACTACAGTGATTTCATGTCAGTTGAAAATGAAGGTCGTTTGTTTGAACTAAAATACAAAAGTACTGACAACATGAAGCTACTGTAAGAATTAAAATATTTGAATATTTTCTGTTTTATGTGGAGTGGCTACTTTTGGTCAGATCTCTTCAATTGTTTTGGATAATAGTATATGTAAGTTATTGAGACAAAAGCAATAAAAACGTTCTATCCCAACGTATGGTCAAAGATTATTGATATAGTATAGGTGACAATGAAAGTATTACTTTTATTATGTTCGGCAATAATACATCTACATTTTTTTAAATATAGTATACCGTCGTAAATTGCTTTTGATAAACAAGTAGTAATGGTACATAAACTCAAGAGTTATTATTTAAAAGCCCAAAGTTGTGTTTACTAGAAACGTACCGCTTTTGAAACCAGTATTCTTGTTATTTGTAACGTAGTATTACTTTCTTTCTGCTAAAATATGTTTTGCATAATACATTCAAATGATAACATTAAACAACATAATTACTAAAATTTTGTTTTGCATTTAAAATAACTTTATTTCTTGTTACTTTTGACAAACCAATTTTACAGTAGCTGTAGATCTTCCTAAAGTACAACAATAGAATACAGATAGCTTGTATGGAATACACGTTTAATAAATTTGTGTATTATGTACAAACCAATAGTTTTTGCTACAATAACCGTAGAAAACAAACGGAAAGCCTACATGTTAATGCAATGTACTGATTGCTAATAAAACATAACACATTAAAAATATTTGTTCACTCAATCAACACAAATACTTGGCATCAAATTATAAAACATTTGTAACGCAACTGCAGCATAAATATTTACAACCTAAAAAACAATAGGAATTTTCCCAATTAGCTTAGTAATTACTTGATGAAGGTATTATGTATTTGCATAGATTATTACTTTTACTACTTATTCTTGTTTAATGTATCATGAGGTCAAAATATTAAATAGATTCCTTATTATTAGTAAAAATATTGTTATTATCATATTCATAATGTTAACCACATTTTTAACTAATTTGGTTATAGAAAATTGTTTTATCAAATAATCCGATTTTAATTGTTTAACAAACAGCGAAATTTTGCAAACGGTTAATTTACTCTCTTTGTTAATAAATAGCATTCTTCTGTGTTTACTATAATATAAATTTATAATAACGTAACAACCGCTCTACAAAATTTGCGTTGTAAAGTGCAGTGCACACAAAATTTTTCATTGTATACATCCATTTTCAATACCCTTATCACAGATAAATACACTAACTTTCCCCACAATTACAATCAATAAAATTGATTAAAAAGACTTTTTTGTCGTTTTAGGTGGCATAGAGCATGTGCCATTAATGTTTAAGCTGATTAGTGCTTAGGGGTCTGTATACTAGAATGAGGTAGCCCTGGAATCTCCTATTTTATAAGGGGAAAAGCCTAAGTGCTTCCAGATGGTCGAGATATGGGAGATTCTTAAATTCTCTCGACATTTTGGTAAAATTTCTTTTTATTTTATTAAGTTTAATAATGACTGCTTTTAGAAAAAGAGATGTTAATTAAATGTAGTATTTGAGTTGGGGCCTAATGTATAATTCATAGAAACAACGTTAACAACTAACTGGGATGTTACCTAGATTGCACTTAAACAACCTAGTGTGCTGATAACAAGTCAATGCTGCTTCATTAAAATAAAACAAAAAATTAAATATGGGACTGAAGGTTACACCTATGACAGGTTAAAAATTTGGGGTTTTAGAATATCTGCATAAATGTTTTCCAAAAGTGAAATAATTACACTTGTATACATTCAGTGGCAGCGCATTATCTATATAGTGCTTATAAATGTTGTTAATGTCCTATTGGAATTGTTCAGATTTGGTACCCCAGATTTTGAGACAATTAACATATAGCAAAATGTCGGAGTGAACAATGAAGGGCAAGTCATCATTATAAATAATAAATAGTGATAGACCCAATTAATACTCTCGGGTACAGCTGAGATAATATGACTAAAAAAAGAAGAAACGCCGCATAGTCTATTACTAAAATGTTTGTTTGAAAAGAAGATTTGTATCTAATCGACGAAAAAAAATTTATCTCAAAGGATTTTAGTTTATTAGGCAATGCAAAATGGGATGCTTTGTCAAATGCTTTGCATAAGTTAAATAAATAACATTAACTAACGGCAAGCGTTCCATGCTAGAAAAAAAAAGTTTCTACAATTTCTATTTATAAAACGGAGTGTTACTTAATTTGATGAGATTAGGTATATAGCGTGGAATTTTAGGTTGTAAATGAGAAGGAACATGGAAGGGGATAAAACAATTTATACCTATTTTAATAATATTGAAGAAATGGTCATATAGACTGACGATATTGCTTGTATTTAAATAATCCCAATCAATGTTACTAAGATTATTTTTAAAGTTTGCAAAATTGGCATTATGGAAATTTGAAACTTGTTCTGACGTGAAGAAGTGAACTTTGTAGACTAGGAGAGCATGGTAATTCTATCCTAGAGGGAATAAATGTTTAATATCATGGAAGGTGAATTACTAAAGTCTAAATCAAGACATAAAGAGGAACTACTTATCCTATATTTGTCGTAAAACGAACATGTGTGAATAAATGTTCGATATTGAGTTAAAATAAATTATCATTGAAAGACTTAAAAGAGTTAATTAGAGACTCCCAGTTAATAAAAGTAACACTGAATTCCCCCATTTTGATAAAAAAATTATGTGATGATGAAAGAATGGAGTGAAGTTCGTGAGATAAAAAGATGTTAGATGCCTCAAAAAAAGAGAGGGAGGACGGTAAAAAATTGAGAAATCCAGAATCAAGAAGTCATATTTATGTCGCGGGAGATCAGAAAAAAAGGAAAAGAGAGTAACTAATACCTATTTTGATATAGAAAAAACAACCTGTACATTTGATTTTTATCAAATCCAATCAAACAACATTATAGTAGTGCCAATAATATGAGGGTCAGGATCCTCAACCAAAACTTGTTAAAAAAGCTAAACAATTTTGTGTAAAAAATTTTTAAGAGAAAAGGATTTGGGAGAAAAGCAATGGTCCTGACCTTTTTAGTCAATACACAGAATTTTTATTCTGCACCTCGGAGATAAAAGTAAAAGCACTTTTAAGTCATAGGGGAGTTAATTTACCTATAAAAATAGCAGATAATTTTGGGCAAGCTTTAAAAACCAATTTAAGGGGCTTTACTATCCTATCTCCAGTGGGGCGGTTTTTATATAAACGAATCCCCTGGAATTGTATACGGAGAGTAATCCAGTTGTTTGAGATTTCCTATGCAATATTTGAGAAGTCACAGTTGATTATAATAATGTGTGGAAACATGTGGTTATTTTACAATTAATAAGCTGGGAATGAGACGAGAGAGAGGAGCGAAGGATGGCATTAGTCGTAAATGCAGGATATGGATTATTTACTATTAAAGAAAAACAATTTTCTGAAGCTTTGAGTAAACACAACTCTTTAACAGGTTTAGTAGAAAAAGCTGTCAAAGAGGTTTATAAATCTTGCAGAAATTTAACCGACTTTTTCAACTCAAAGTTATTTGCCTTAATCTCATTGACTAGATCAAATAGATCGATTTTAAAATCCCGCGATTGAGCTACACGCATGGGATAATTAGACAATAAGCAATTTACACAAATAAAATATACTATACTACTGGCTAATTCTTTATAAAAAAAAATTGAAAAACCAGTGCAATTTACATAAAACTAAGTGTTCCACCTAGAACAAAGCATACCAATGTTTACAGACACCCTTGCCTGCCACTTGTTGCAAACTCAGAGATTTGTGTTATTAATCAAAAACAGATCTAAAACGTTTAATAAATGTAGTAAAACAAAATATCACAATGCAAATGCAAAATGGTAGCCAGTTAAAAAAATTAATAAAAATTAAAGTACGATACATACTGATAATAAACAATTGAGCAACACAAATTGCACAAAAAAGACAGTTAACACCAAAAACAAAAACAACTTCTACTGAAGTATCTAAGCCAGTAACTAAAATAATAATTTAAAAAAATAATATGCATACCAATAAAGCAAGCCTAAAACAACAAACAACATTTAAATACCACGTCACACAAACGTATCGTACAGATTCAAAAGATAATAATAATAATAATAATAATAATAATAATAATAATAATAATAATAATAATAATAATAATAATAATAATAATAATAATAATAATAATAATAAATAATAATAATAATAATAATAATAATAATAATAATAATAATAATAATAATAATAATAATAATAATAATAATAATAATAATAATAATAACAATAAAAACAATAATAATCAATAATAATAATAATAATAGTAAAAAAATAATAATAGTAATAATAATAATAATAATAGTAATTATAATACCTATAATAATAATTATTAATATAATAATAATTATTATTAATATAAAATTATTTTTAAATTATATTATTTTAATAATAATAATAATATATTAAAAATTTTAATTAAAAAATATTAAAAATATAAAATCTGTTAACAATATTTCTTTAATTAAATTTTTTTTAAAAAGTTTATTTAAACTGATTTATTTGTTATCAAGGTATTGTTTAATTTCTATTTTACAAAATTGTAATTTGGAGTTAAATGGACTTGAATCCGAATTCCAATGAAAGTAGAAAAATATATAAAAATGTAAATTCTAATGTAGATTCATTACTTGAATTTTTGAGCTGTGTTATTTCTAAAAGATTTAATGAAGCGTTAACTATTGGTTATCAAATTTTGGAATCAGACCCAGATAATAATGAAGTACGCCGATTTTTCCCTTTATTATCAGAAGCTGTTGAAATGAAAAACAATGGTTATTTTTATTATGATAATGAAAGCTCAACAGAAAGTGACAGTGACTATAACGATAAAAAATCATATTACTCATCATCTGAAAGTTCAACAGAATTTGATTACACTAGCTCTGATTCAGATTCCTCCCATAAAAATAACAAAAAACGTAATTTTTAATTAAAACTAATATCTAACATTTACAATATTATATTATTTTTAATTAAAAATTTGTAATTTTTTTATCGTTAACTACAATTATATTTAAATTTATCAAAAATTATAGTATTTTTTAAACACACGTTTATAAAAATGTTTAACAAATATTTAATTTATATTAAAAAATATGTTATTTACATAATAAAACAATGTAATGTACATAAAAAAATAATTACTTGCTTTGAAATAGATCATTGTAGTAATGAAATGCAAAATAGTGTAAGTAATTGTAATTTTTAAATAAGAATTTGTAAAGTACATGTTTATCTTTTAATTTGTATATTTATTAATTCTTGTTAATTAAAAAAATGGGTGCAATGTATATACATATGGTTTTGTCACGCTTTTGTTTATATGTAATATAATGTGTGAAAAACACGTATTTAAGTATTTCTTTTTAATGTATTATATTTTGTAAAAATAAATATTTATAAAATATTAAAAATTATTATTTTATTTAATGCATAATAAACCTATTTTTCTATTTTATAATAATTATGTAAGAAATAACATATTTAATATTTTCAAAGCGCGATTAAATAAAAAAGAGTTTTTATTTATTTATTAATATTACTTTTGGCGTTACTAATTAAATACATATTTTATTATTTACTCAAATCGTTGTTTTTTAAATAAATTCATCACAAAGCACAGAAGATACATCTTAAACAAAATATGTTTTATAATTTACACAAGCAAAATATTATGAAATTTTAATAGATAATATCTGCTAAAATTTAACACAATAATATTTTTTATAAAATAATTTAAAAATTTTTTTTTGTTTTGTAATTAATACATGGTTTATTCTAGATCATTAAAAAGTTATGTAAAATAATAATATTTTTAAATAATTAATAAATGCGCTTAAAAACTAAAATATATTTTAATTTAGTGCAATTTTATTTTAACAAATAATGCAATTTTAATTGATTTTATTTCAAAACAATTTTTACTTAATGTTTTTAATGTTTTAAAATTACATATAAATATATTATTTTGGCTTTAGAATTATAACTAACGTTTATAAGGCTTATTTAGAAGTGTTTTTTAACTAAACCGAATTTTTAACATTTTAATAGTATAATCACACTAATTTTCGCGTACTAGTTATTAAAACTTTTTTATTAAGCATATAAAAACAAATAGTTACAATAATAATAATAATAATAATAATAATAAATAATGGGGTTTAGGATAATCTAGCGGTACAGCGTTTGACAGGAACAATAAAATAATTAGTTTATATTTGAAGTCAAATTTTTCCTAATGATTTTTCATTGTTTTCCAGTTATAATTTTAGGATTATTAAGAACATTTTGTTCTTTTAAAAAAATGTGTCACAATAATAGTTAATTTAGTAGGCATTACACATCTAGAAATTACTAACAAACTCATTATGAGATACTTAGAGAACTGTCGTCTATTAGTCAAATAAATAATTAAGGACAACGATCAGTCCCTTTAAGCCTATCTTAACAAATCAATCGCATTAAGTAAAACTAGAAACAAATTTATTTGTATAATTAAAAATAAATATTTACTACAATTTGTTTATTGCTTAATTAGCAAAATATTTAACTATTCTACAACATTTCATTTATTCATTTTGGTTAGTGACGTGGTCAACTCTTCATTATTCTCCATATTTATACGACACATAAAGCGATCGCGTTTGATGGCTTTATAAGCGTAACAAACGTTAAAAAATAACAAAATTTCTTGACTGGTAGAAGGATTCCTTGTGACGGTGTTACATTTTACAAAAACTAACGTAGTTGTCTGATTATTTTGTTAAGGTTATCTCTTTTAGTCTAAAGGCTACACATGGTATACCTTAATATTACTTTTAAGTACCTTGAGTGTTTGTTTGTATTTACAGAAGTGGGAGGCCAGTTATACAGCTGTACATTTAGTCCCTGCTGTTATTAGTCTAGATGCTTATTAGAACCTAGTCCAGGATGCACCATATAGAGGAGAAACAGTCAAAATTTTTACTATTATTAGAAATTGAGACTTTATAAGTAATACTCAAATCATCAGAATCATTAGCATCCAGAAAATTTAGAAATGAACTGTTTTTGTGTTTTTTAAATAACACTTAATAATTTTTGGTCTTTTCATTTTGGAATTGTTTAATTTTATGTAATCCAATTTTTTATAATTTGTATTTTAGTATAACCATCCGATTTCACTACTGTTACAAATATTTGCAATAATTTAATATGTTCGAGGGATTTATAAAACGTTTTCCTTAAACATGTTACTAAAGTTTTTAGAAAAAGTTGTTTTTGCAATTATTTTATAACCTTAATTTTTATTGGTTTCTTACATTATTTGCTAATGCCAAAGTGCAAATTTTTTTTTGTATTCTATGATGTTAAATGTACTTCTACTGAAGCATTTAAGCTGATTATAACAATAATAATAATTATTATTATTATAATAGTAATAATAATAATAATAAACAAAGAAACGTTACACAACAAGGTTTATAAATATAGTTTTTATAAACAAATAAATAAAAGATGCATAAAAGTATATAAAATAAAACATTTACGCTAGTATAATGCATGTAATGTGTAAATCATACCTTTTAAAACTTTAATGTTTTAACTTTTTATCGGTTATATAATTTTAGAAATTATACAAATTGTTAAAGTTAGATACAAATCAAGCTGTTAGTTATTAATCATTAATAATAAAATTAATATTATATTATTTATACATGAAGTTTGTGCAAACTATAATATTGCACTATTTTTTAAATATATAATAATATTAATTGGTATAGTTTTACGTTTACCATTTAAAAAATGATTTAAAATATACAATTGAAAATAGTAAAGGGGGTTGATAAACTACAAAATTTTCTTAAAAATCAATTCGGATAACTTGATTAAAATAAATGCTACGTGCAATCAAACAAAATCTCTGGTAAAACGTATAGTTACACGGAACAACCTTGTTGTTTTTTAAAGCGTAAGATTATGCAGACATAAATAATGTACTATGTTTTAGAACAGTAAAATGTAATTTTTGAACGTAAAAATGTTTTGATATATTAGACATATATTTCAAAATGTTTTGGTTTAAATACAATGTACAATGTGGTTTAAATGTTAAACATTATTATAAAATAATTAAAATAATAAATCTGAATTTACCAGTTTAAAGTTAAGTATACTAGCAGTAAAAATCACACATACGATTCTAATTTTTTAAAACATACATAGGTTATTTATTAACTGTCTTTTTATTATTCAAAAGTAATTTTTCAAGTTGTTTGCAAGCTGTGTCTGTCTGTCTCCGCTACATAAATTAATGCTTTTTACATTTTTTACGTAACAAAAAAATCTAAGCAACATTAATATAAATCAATAATGCATATACATATATAACAGCATGTATAAAATTGGGTTAATTTGTGTGTATAAAAATGATAAAAATGTTTCTGACGCTAAAAAATGCCCCACAGGAAAAACATATACAGATACGAAGGCGAAACAAGTAAATTTTATAATAAAAACACTAGACAAACATAGTAAAATTTTTGCTACGCAATACATTAAACAATTATAGATTTATTTTAACAATTGAACAGTATATGTAACACATTTCTTTTTTATCTATACCTTTGTGATCAAGTAACATATGTAACATTTTTCATGTCAGTTCATATCAGTTTCAGACTTAATGTTTTTAACTAAATATTGGTGTAAACATTATACTACGTAATACGTCTCTAAATAATCATTCCTACGGTAATATATGGGAGTAAAACGTAGAAGCAAACAGAGAAAATTGATAAAATGGTAGATGTTTTTCATTGTGGGTGTTCAAGGATTACCTAGTCCGATCACATATCAAATAATGAAATCATGAAAAAAAACTGACTCTCCTTCACTACATGACATTAATACAATTAGACGAAAAAAATTACTTGGTCAAAAACTACGTTTACCGCCAAAAAGAACGGTTTTGGAATAGAAGATTGAAAATGGTAAAAGAAAGGTTCAGGTAGACTACAGAAAACTTGGTTAAGAACTATTTGGTAAGATGTAATTGAAATGAATGTTTTATGGAATCAAACAAAATGTTTAAATACATGGAAAATTGTTGTTGTTTCATATTCTTTTTGAATTATAGAACTTTGTTGTCGTTTTTTGCTGTAAATGTTTGTTATCTTGCTGCCCCATGCTTATTTTTAATAATAATAATAATAATAATAATAATAATAATAATAATAATAATAATAATAATAATAATAATAATAATAATAATAATAATAATGGTAGTAGTCTAGTAGTACAATGCTGAACCAAAACTTGGATAAGCATAGGTCTAAGTTCCATTGCCGGCAATAAATGCGTATCCCCGTCAGAACTCTTTAAATGTGCACTGGGATAAAACATGTTTCTTGTAGAAAAGTCAAGTAGTAACAACTAAACCAAGATTGCTTCAGCTTCTGTTTCTTTGACATGTCTTGAATAAATTTGTATTTTAATTCATTTATCGCTTTGGCAGCATTTGGACGCATAACAAATAGGCGTTTGGTTATTATTACTGTAACATCACCACTTAAAAACAAAGCATCAAAATTATACAACTGTTTTATTGGAAACGTAAATATGTTATAATAAATATATTATACAAAACCCTTTTGATCTAAAAATAAGCATGGGGCAATAAGACAACAATTACAGCAAAACAACAACAACAACAAGTCTCGTTGACATTGAAGATTGAGCTACCTTTCGGCTTTCACTCAACCCTGTCATCTGTGTAACTCTGTCATCCAGATATGTGCGATCACTTCTTTGCTGTTTTTTGTCAGAATGGCGTCCTTTTGATTGTTTCCGTAGCAGTATAAATGTTTTTACAGATATCAGGTTGCTAACCTTGCTCTCAAACCCTCCTCCTTTATCCAGGCTTGGGACTGGCTAGATTAAATCATTTCTGATTCAAACTAGGAGGAGTTCGCAACGTAAATATTCCAAAAAATTTGTAAATTGTAGAAATACCATTTCTAATTATAAAATTATGCCTAAAGCTTGTAAACATTCAAAGTGGGCAATATTACTGTAAACATCGTATTTTATTTTATGTATATATATATATATATATATATATATATATATATATATATATATATATATATATACGTGTATATTTTAACATCTATCGATTATTATTATAATAAAATATTTATTGATTCATTTTGGGAACTAATCACAATAAAATGTTTTGTTCGGGTGCAATAAAAGATTGTTTTTATATAAACGCATTTTCTTTTAACTAAAATAATATGGAAAAAGTAAACACCTGCATTAATCAAAATTATGCAAATTACAAAGTTTAGTTTAAAATGTTTATTTGTTTATTTTATAAAAAAAATTATAAAGGTTTAATTATTAATAAATTTTTTGAAAAAACGTTTGTTTTAAAAACAATAGTAGTTTTATTATTAACATTCAATCCGAAATTTTATTTACATTTTGGGAACATTTTTCTTTCAAAAAATTGAACCAATAAACTCAAAAAAATTACAATATTTTTTTTTCAAATCTGTTGTCAATATATGTTTTGTAATAAATACAAATTTTATTATATAATTCTTTCTTCTCTATATAGAATACCGATTACAGTGTTTACATATACAACCCCCTAAAAAATGTTCTGTATCTAACGCAGAAAAGTAGCTTGAATATTTGTACTAGCCTCGTAGTTAAAAATAAAATTTTAGTTATACAATCCACAAAATTATATTATTTGTATATATATATATATATATATATATATATATATATATATAAATTATTATTGCTGAAAGCTACTTCTACTGAAGTATCCAAGCCAATAACCATAAATAAATAATAATATATATATATATATATATATATATATATATATATATATATATATATATATATATATATATATATATATATATATATATATTATTTATATTTATATTACTAGTAAACAAAATCTTCCATTAAGTGTTAACTTGTTTATAATCAAAGGTTGTACCAATTTATTAACATTTTTTACAAGTTCAATCATTTAAAAAAATATGCTTTAAAGTTTTAGTACTTAAATAGGTTTTTGTATTATACACTTTCAAACATGTAATAGTAAATGTGATTGCCTTTTTAGTAGCCAACTGGTTCAGGTATTTTGTTTACTCTTTGTTAGATTGCTAATATGGTTTGGAATATCATGATTATTGGAAATTGAGACTTTATACGCATCACCTAAATTCTCAGGATAATTAGTATAAATAAGTAACAAATGTTAAAATATTTAGGTGCTTATTGCCTTACTGTACTTATTAATATTATTCAAATGTATCACAATAGACATTCTAATAATACCAAACATAAACCTGCATGTAGTGCCGGTGATGGCACTCAAAACATATGCCTATCCAAGTTTTCAGTCAAGCCCTGTACTACTGTCAAAATTTGTTATTGGCGAGACATTAGACAAGTTAAAATTTGAAAATGTTTTATTTGTAGCGATTTTTCTTCTACATTGTATTTTTCTGAATTGCTGTTTTGTTACTAGTTATATTGTATTCTACCAAGTAGAATTGTTAGTACTGCTCTTTACCCATTCTTCTACATTTACACCATTGGCTTTAAACCGACAAAAATGAGTTTTTAAACTTAGTTACAAACTTTAAAAAACTCTTACATCACGATTAGTGAAGTATTATATGTAAATTAATATTTGTTTTTCAAAGTAATTTTAAAAAATACATCATTGAGGATAAATGTATAATAGTAACCAATGTAAAGTGTTCCATTATTTGTTTTCATTTTATTTAGAAATACCTGTTATCAAATGTACAATTAGCAACATCTCTATAAACGTAACTATGAATTGTGATTATATAATACTTCTATCAACCAATGTATGTGCTTAAATTTATAATTTTAAATTTCGTTTAACGGATAAAATTTATACTTATTCAACACAACATCAACGTTGTGACTATCTCATAATATTAACAAAAAGCAAAATGTGAAAACGTTTCATAAGTGCAAAGCAATTATTTTTTATTATAACTGTTTACATAGGCAATTGTTGACTAAATGTTTTCTGTAAATTGAGAGATATAAAAAAGTGATTCTTATTTTTTATTCAAAATAAAGTTATATATTTAAAAGTATACTGAGGAAACAAATGATATTACTGTGAATGGTTAAAAAACCATTTTAGGAATATATTAATAAAGCCATTTTACTTTTTAAAAAGTAAAAATTATTAAATGTATAAAATTTAACTTAATAACTCAAACACCTAGCTTTGTTTATTAGAAGTATTGGGATGCGAATAATACTGTGGATTTAAGTAATCCTTATAGTCCCAATTTCTAATAATAGTAATATGTCTACCTGTTCATCTTCCACGTAGTGCATCCTAGACTAAGTGCCCCTAGGTATCTAGGCTAATAACAGCAATGACCAAATGCATAGCGGTATAATTAGATTTCCGCTACGGCGAGTGGGTGCAGGTGTACACTGAGGTTACTTAAAAGTTATAGCTGTTGGCTAAGGAAGATAACCTTGACACAAAATCAGGCGGTTTTGTCCATTTTCACAAACAGTGGCGACATCATGAGGATGCCGTTTACCAGCCAAGAAATCTCGTTATGTTTCTACACCTGTTATGTTTATCAAGCCATTGAGGTCGATCGTCTTATATTGTGTATAAATATGGAAAATAATAAAAAAGTGATCATGTCACGAACCAAAATGAATGAACGAACACTCAATTATTTGCTAGTATGGAGAAAATACACGTTTATCATTTTAAGCACTAAAAATTAAACTGTTTTTTTATTATAAAATGTAAACACTAAAAGTATGTTTAAAATAGAAGAACAATACATTTTGTCTAAAAGAAGAACGTTCCGGATGCTAACATTGTAAAACTCCTAATTTATGCAATTAGAAAGAAGTTTATGTGTGACAAACATTGTTTTCATTTAATTTAAATTATATTCTTAATTATACTATATGCCGTAAGCATTAGAATTTTTGTTTTTATAAATGAGAACATTTTAGGCTAAAATTTAATACACTAAAGTGAGAATTACACTATTTAAAAAATACAAGTTTTTATGTAACACGTTTAAAACCTTAACTTCCGTTTTATATAGATTTATTCAGTTTTCTTAAAAATGTAATATTTAACACTGCATAAGCCAAAATAAAAAGGGTATATTTATTTTTTATTTTACCAACTACTTTTTATCTTGAAAACGTATTTTTTGTAGGTTTTCTACCTTGTTATTAGTGTCTATCTCTCTGTCTCTTACCAAATAATAATAATTATTATTATAAATATTAATAATAATGTGTTTAATTACGTTTATTGGCTTTTAGAGCAATTACAAGGGCTTATTATTACTATTATTATTACTATTATTATTATTATCATTTATTATTATTATTATTATTATTATTATTATTATTATTATTATTATTATTATTATTATTATTATTATTTATTATTATTATTATATATATATATATATATATATATATATATATATATATATATATATATATATATATATATATATATATATATAATATATATATATAGTTTGAAGTTTGCATTAAGTTTAAAAACATTTTGTTTTATTGTTCACAATTTACAACGGTGTACAGAAACATTTCGGTCTAACAACTTAGCTACTGGTTGTATAATAATATTATTACCAAAATCTATAACGTAAAAATCGTTTTGAACAACATTTGTCAAAAAACGTTTTTCATAACCTTTGAATTTGTTCTTGGATGTCAAAGTAACAGTATATAAAACTGTATTTGGAATTTTTATGGAAATCACATCCGAAACAAGTACTATTATTTTGTCGCTTTATCTATAACAAAAGATTACATGGTTGAAGGTCATTGCATAATTGATAAATGCGAATTGTCTTTGTCCAATTTCCTGATTTAGGTGATGCAAAGTGCGTGTGGTGCACTTCAACATATATTCATAACTAATTATAGTATAAGTGTAATATGGTAACAACTTAATTAAACAGTCTACTTATTTTAGTGATTTATATATTGAACGATTGATGTAAAGATTGACAGACTACTATTGCTTTTATATAATGTAGATAAAACACGGTTATTTGGTTAAATGTAAGTATACGTTTTTAAATAAAATAAACTAAAAGTTTGTTGATTTGTCTTGTTTGAAATTAAACACCAATTTTACATTTAATTTAGATTTGGTTAAACTAGTTGAAATATGAATAAAACTAAAATTATTGATTAAGTTAAATTAAATGGCATAGAAATACACGGCATATAAAATCCTTACACGGAGATTTGCAAATATAGAGACCCATAAAAGTATTTGTGACATTTATATAACAAACGTTTTTTTAAATGAATGGTAGTTGACAGGTTTAAAAAAAAATTAAATTCATTTTAATCAGTATTACAAAAAATAAAGCAACCTATTAAATTAAATAAGAATCTGTTTTTTATACTCTCACTTTTTCTCTTTCTATATATATATATATATATATATATACATATATATATATATATATATAAAAGTTATAAGTTATATTATTATATTATATTTTTTATTTTATTTTATTTTTATTACTTTGAATGTTTTACGGAAAACATCTTTCAGCTATGGACATTTTTAATAAAGCCGTACGTAGGCCCGCATTTAATGCCAGTGGTGGGATTTGAACCCATTTTAACCAGATCCAAGTTGAGCGCTGTTTCGCTATACCACTTCGGTAAAATTTAATTATTTTGCTAACAAATAATACTGTAAAAAAAATATGTAAAATAATGACTTGAAAACAAATTAATATAAAAAACTAACAATCCCATAGATTTGACAAGTGCCCATATTTTTATATAGCAGTGATACCTCCACGTGATCAATCATGAGTGTCAACCAAAACAAATGACATCAGTGTACAGCAATCAACATATACAAGGTCCAAAATGGGACTAGTCAATAAACTCTTATTTTTCTTTTCTTTTGTTTTAACTTGAGAGATATTTTTTCAACAAAGTAATTATGTTAAAACAATATAGATTATCAATACTTGAAGTTAATTGTTTTTTAAGTTTTTTATAATTGTAAATATTTAAGAGTCCTGGAATTTCTGCGTAAATATCATTCAAACGGGTAAATGGTAATAGTTACACTTGAAAATTATATACATATTAATTTAATAACATAAAACTATTACGCAACAATAATTTTAAAACAAATTGCTTTTTTTACATAATTTTACACGTGCTTACATAACCCAACATACGTTACTGCATACATTTTATTTAAAGAAAATTAATTAGTTTTTAAATTTTGTATGTATATAAATTTTAATATTAATTGTGATGTAAAAAAATCCAAAAAAATTTGTTTTATCGACTTGCCAAATTTTTAATTTCACGCCTTGATCTTGGCACAAATTTGAACACTTACAGCAGTTGAATACAATGAGTTTAAATAATGGAAGCTTTCCCTTAACTGCTAAAAAATTACGAACAAATAAATAAAAGTTATAATATTTCAAATAACATAATAAGGATTTATTGTAGTTTAAAATTAAATAATACGATAAACAAACTTTTTAAAAAGCAACAAGCACCGTTTTAAAAGAAGAAAGAGTTGAATTTAACAAGTACTTATTATTGGACGGTGTCAACATGTTTCAAAATTATTTACAGTTCATTTTATTAATTTAAAAAATACGTTTAACAAAGTTTATCAATATTTTCTGTATTAAAATGTTAAGTTTCACAAAATCTAATTAAAGTTTGCAAATATTATGTGTTTGTTATAGTACATTTCTGGTTATTGTATTCGAACTATACACTATTACAGTGCTATATTTGAAATTTTTACACTATTATGCCAAAATTGTCAAAATTTCTGTTTTTACCAGTAATTGATTATATTATAATACGGTCAATAGATAAATTGACGTAGGATATCAAGTAAAACTTTGGCAGATTACAAACCAATTAATAACTAATTTAAACAGTTTAAATAATGATGGTCTACTTAGTAAGACAAAAGAAATAATGCTAAAAGTGACAAAACGTTTCGGTAATATAAGTTCTTGAATTGGACTGCTTACAAATTGTTAAAAAACAAACATTTTGTGTATGTACCCACGTAATTATTAGCCCATTAAACTTAGTAAAAAAAAATTAGTTTTATTGATTTTTTAAATACCTGCAAAGCATTTTTGGTATAAATGTAAAAACTAAAATTAGTTCTCATTATAGACTTAAAAAGGCAATAAAAATTGTTTATAAAGTAAATCCAACGTGATTATGTTTTTTTGTCCGCTTAAAAACAAAACTTTGTTTGTATGCATTAATTATCATTCTTACAGTTATATATATAAGTGAAAAGTAGAAGCGAACATAACATAATAGATGCTTATGGTCGCCGATGTCGACAAAAGCATTTAAAAAATTATTTGTCGGAATCACATTTCAAACAATGCAATTATGACTAACTGGGGTTTTTTTCTACCAGATAACATCATTACAATTAGATAAAAAACGTTACTTAATCAAATTCTACATTTGCAATTTAAATAACTAGTAAGAACGGATTTAGAATGGACAATTAAAAATGGTAAAGGAAAGGTTGGTAAACTACAAAAAACTTTTCTAAAAACAATGCGGGAATTAAAATTAATATTATCTGTAATCAAGTGAAAAATATTACAATTATATTGAACAATATTATTGTTCTCATATAATTCAGTGGAGAAGAATTTTACAATAGAAGATATTTCAAAACCAACAATATCTATTCTTTATTACTAATACAATAGCTTGATTATATATATACAAATTATCCATAAAATAAGCTTAATTTAAAGATTTATCACAGTTTTATATTAATATTAAATAAGGTTTAAAAAAATTTAAGTTAACCTTTTTATTGATAGAATTAAATAAAACGATTTTTATAATTTATTTGGTTTTTAACATTTGTGAAAAATTATTTGATCTTTTTAACTATATAAAAACTGCAATATTAATAATGTTTTGAAAATTTAATACAAATCTCTAGTTAAAATATGAAATCGACAATAAAAACCTTTGATGATAAACTTTGAAAAAATTTAATTTACACATAATTGAGGAAGTACAATTTTTAGTGATGCATTAACAGAATAAATTAATGCAAAATGTACCATATTTCATCACACAAATATAAATACAGATTTTTATTTAGAGTAACGCTGGATGTCCACATGCCAAGAAATAATCCTTATAAAAACAAATGCAATAAAATTATATATACTAATATATACACCAATATTTTATATCTCTATAACTAAAGCAAATGTACAAATCAAATTTATCTCATAGTTTACGTCTTCTCATAATTTTATTAAAAGTTTATTATTATCAATTTTTAACGTTGCTAACATTATTTTTTAATACAAGTTGGTTTACATTTGTATATTTATAGTAGGTAAATTTTAGCTTAATTTTTAATTCATATATATATATACAATTTTTTAATATAAATAATTAATTTTTGCTTATTTTTTAATGTTATATTATGATCTTTTTAGTAGAAATAATTATTTATAAATAGTAATTGTTAATTAAAGTTACATAATACAAATTATTAATTTTATAAACTTATCTATTAATTTTAATTATGCAATGTTTGATTTAATCATAATATTAAAACACGTGTTTATTTATGAATACAAGAAATTTATAAAGTACAAAAAAAAATATTATACAGTAATAATATTTATTTAGGTTATTTATAAATTGAATTAAACATAATATTGTTAAATCGTATTAATTTAAAAAAAGTACTTTTAACTATATAACTGTTAAACTTTGTTTAAAAAAATGCTAAATTAAAAAAAAATAATTAAAGTACTCAATTTAAATATTTCAAAACATTTCAAAACATTTCAAAACATTAAAAACATTTTTGTGCCGGGGTAGTCTAGCGGTACAGCACCCAAAATCGGACATCGGTGGACATCGGGGTTCGAATCCTATCACCGGCACTAAAATGCGGGCCCACGTTCGGCTTCACGAAAATGTCCACTCCTGAAAGATGTTTCTCGTAAAACATTCAAAGTAGCAAACATAAAATAATAATAATAGTAATAATAATAATTTTCGTAATCTGTGCATAACATAATTATTATATGACAAGAATAAGGTAGATGATCAAGGCGTACAACTTATAGTCAGGTAGATATAAGTTTGATTCCCATCATTGTTCGGCTTAGTTAAATGCCCACTGGTTAACAAATTATTTTTTTAAACATTTAAGCCAGAAAAATTTAAAATTATTAATAGTTTAAATAATAATAATAATAATAATAATAATAATAATAATAATAATAATAATAATAATAATAATAATAATAATAATAATACATATATCCAATATTGGAATTAGCACAAAGTTTTTCCATTGCGTCTTATCTTTGACATTTACAATAGCTAATTTTAAACAAGGTCTAATCTGACAATTCTAAAATAAATAATTCCTTAAAACCCCATAATAAATATAACCAAACCGTACCATATAGGCTACTAAACCTGGTAGTATGCAAGGACCTATATGGTAAAGTCCTAGTAAAAGGGTTCTCTCAATTGCTAAACCGGTAGTAACGTAACAGCATTTGAGGTCACTGGGTAATTAGCATTGATTAGATTTACTATAAATAATAAATTTTTAGGGCCAAGGTCATCCACCCGTAGCTCAGTTATTTAAGGCGCTGACACCAAATGGGCGTGGGTTCAAGTTCATGTATGTGTAAAACTTAAAAAGTATGCACTGCTGGTGATTCCAAATAAGGATGAAATAGCTGTACAATGATCCTGGTTGACTTGAAAACCTAGTAGATTTATTATTTAAGTGAATTTAACAATTCTAAAAGGTCACTTTAAGTCGGAAATATACTAAACCACTGTGTTAATGGATTATTTTACTTTAATAAAACTTCTTATCAAGTCAATTTCAAATTATTTTTATTATAATGCGTAACTAAAATTGAACCATTTTAAAACATTTGAAACAGCGACCCCTCATAAAAGACGGAAAAACTGTAAAGAAAGAAAGAAAGAAGAAGCGTAACTAAAATATTTCAATATTCTAGTCACTATTTATTTGCTATTATTTTTAATAGAAAAAAAATGTATTCTGGTATTTTTGGTTATATTTGATAGGCCAACATTATAAACACATTTATTCTTTTTAATTTACATTTACCATAACCCACCATTTACTTCATTATGTAGCGATAACAAAAATAACAGTGCGCAAAAGTTACGTTTTTAGTTTGACATTAATTTTACCATTAAATGTGTGGTGTCAAAGCCAAGTTTTTAGAAACCCTAATTTTTGAGGTTTAATAAATGTGTTAATATAAATAGTTAATACGTAAGTTAATAAAACGTTATTGTCGTTAACTTATTTAATAAATGAATAAATTGGAACGTATATTTTGAGGAGTAGAAAAACTTCCGTTATTAGAAAAAAAGGAAACATTTTGTTTTAATTAAAAATATCAGTTTAAGATGAATTTTTATTAGAACAAAACTAAAGGCTTTTAATTTTATTAAAAACATTTTTACATTTTTGTGATACCTTTAATAATTAAGTTACACAGATGTGTATCGTTAATGTGTTGTCTTGTTGCAAGTAGAACTTTTTTTGTCTTAAGCGACAAAGTTAAACTTTAAAAATTTTGAGCAAATTTAAATCTTTAGTAATTGTTTCAATTAATTTATGAATAAAAACATTCTAGATGTTCTATTTTTTAAGAACAATTTTTAAATTTTTATAAAACTTGTAGCGTTACTATTATTTAACAAATATTTTATTGATTATATTATTTTGTAAATCTTGTTTTAAAATGTTTATATTTTAATATTTACAAGTCTCAATTTTTTTAATATTATATATATATATATATATATATATATATATATATATATATATATATATATATATATATATTGTTTTACTGCACCGAAAAGTGCGACATTATTTATTGGTGTCGCCTGTGGAATATAATCTGGTTTGTGTAACTCTGGACATTTTTGTATTTGTCCGTTAATTTTATTGTTCCTGTGATGTATAATTACATCAGTTATTTTTAACTTTAATACATTTACTAATGACATTTATGTTTTGATATAATTAGTACGAAATACTTGATGATTCATGTTTTTATATTAAGTCGAGATTTAACAATTGATGTATTTCTAAAAACTTGAATTGATTTTGTTTGTTCTATTCAAAACCTCATCTAATTAGAGGTTTAAATAAAAAGGATGGGATTGGAAACAATTTGTCTATAAGCAATCTCTATTTAAATGTTTTTCAATTATAGATAGATTTTTACATTTTTTTACACAAAAAGTGTTTAAAACATTAATTGTTATAAATTAGGGTTAACTCTGATAAACGATTAATTAAAAATTTTTATACAAAAGTAAGTGATAATTGTTTAAAAATAATTATAATTAAATATCCGAAATTGTAGATTGCACAAATTCAAAAACCTAACGTCCAAACCTAACGTTCAAACCTAACGTCCAAATAATTGATATTTAATTACTAGAATAATTATATATATATATATATATAACACATTTATTTCAAAAAACATTATATGTATTTTTATAATTATACTATTGGTCTTGGCTTAATTAGTATTGAAATTTACATTTGTTAATTATGTACATCAAATAGAAGTTATGTTTACAATGAAAACACAAGCATTATTACCTAATGTAAATATTAAATAAATGTAAATGAATATTTTGTAGCGTTTATTATTATTTGCTCAATAAAAATTAATTTTAAGGATTTACAAAATTCGCATTTTGTATTTGATTTTAATTACATTGTATAATTAAACACTTAAAATTAGCTAATTAAGTATTAAAATAATATTTATTAAAACGATGTTATTAGTACGTTTAGTTTAAAAAATTAATTAAAACAAGACAGTTATTATACGTTGTTGTTTATTAGAAAAAACAAAAAAACACGAAACATTATTTCATCAGGTTTGCAGGTTTGAAAAACGGTTTAATTAGGTCAGGGACCTTTTGGCAACACATTTCTTGACATCAATTTTTTTTCGGTGATAAGGAAAAAATATAAAAAGAAATAGTGGAATATATTAAAAATAAAAGCAAAAAACAGAATTAAAAGGAATAAGTAATAAAAGTAATAGTGCTAATAATGAATGAAATAGAAGATAGATAGATAAAAACAGGGAAGTAAGATAGGAAAAATTTGAATATAGTAGGAACAATTAATAAAGCAGAAATAAGACAGAAAAATCAAAAAATTAAAATAATTGAGTTAAAAGGAAGAATTTGTTATAATTTTTCTTAAAAAAAGAAAGGTTTGTGGAGTTAACGATGTGACTAGGACGACGATTCCAGGCATTGATGACCCTATGTGAGAAATATTGTAGTTTGAGTCAAAACTTTGTTCTGGGTTTAAAAAGCTTAAATCTGTGTCCCCGTAAAGAGTTGGCTCTGGTAAATATAAATAGTTCCTTTCGGTTTGAGTAAAGTAATTGATAAACTAAAATAAGATTACCTTGAAGTCGCCTCTCTTTTCTTGGGAAAAGATTTAAATATGTAAGTATAATATTATACTTTTTATTTTTAAGGCCTTTAACTATTTTAGTAGCACTGCGTTGGATTTTATTAAAAAGGACTTTATTTTTAATTAAAATCTGGTGTGTAATTTGAGCGCAGTATTCCAAGTGAGGCCGAATATAATTAGAGTAAAGAATTTGAAAACAGGTAGGGGTTAAACAGGAAAAAGTTTTTCTAAAAAATTTAATAAGACTGAAGCATCTTTTGGCAGCCCGGGGATGGTGTTTAGTAAATGACAGAAGAGAAAAAAGTAACTCCAAGATCCTTAAAGGAGGTGACCTGAGTTATGAAAACATTTTTAGAAGCTGTAAGATAGTATTTTTTGTTGAGGCTTTACCAAAGGATAGGTGATAACATTTGTCGGGGTTAATAAGAAGTGCATTCTGTACTGACCAATTAAGAATGCTATTAATATCTGACTGTAGTATAGAAGGGTTAGTAGACCAAATTTTTAGGTTATCTGCATAAAATAGAAAATTAGACTTAACATGTAAATAGATATCACCAACAAAGATTAGGAAAAGTAGGAGACCAAGTACAGAGCCCTGAGGAATCCCAGAGGAAATTATTGAAGGTTCTGAGAGAGTGTCAGCTATTTTCACTTTGAAAAATCTGTTTGTGAAAAAGTCGGCTATTCAGTCAATTAAAGGTAAGACTATCCCAATTTTAGCTAATTTATGGAGAAGTAAGGAGTAAAAAACCTTGTTAAAAGCCTTAGAGAAGTTAAAAAAAATCGTGTTAATTTGGAAGTTAGTTTCAAGGAGGGAAATAATTAAGTCTGTAAAGGAGAAGAAGTTTGTAAGACATAAGCGTTTTGGGAGAAACCCATGTTTAACTGCAGGTAAGAGAGGAGATAAAGTTTAATAACTTTTTTCAGAATTTTGCTACAAGTTGATAAAATACTTATAGGCCTATAGCAGGAAGGTGTGAACCTGGAGCCTGACTTATATATAGGTTTGATGTGGGAAACTTTCCAGACAAAAGGTAATTTCCCGGAGTTGATATACCGAATATTGATATATCAAAATAAGATCACCACGAAAGCCTCCTATCTTTTAAAAGAAATATTTTTAGAGAGAAGAGCTTGTCATAATATGGCTTTAAAAACTTAGGTAATTTAGAAATTGCCTTTTAAACTTTTTAAAGGTTATGTGAGTCAGATTTTAACATAGGGGCAGTAACTTGAACACAATATTCTAAGTGCGGTCTGATATAAAGCATATATAGCAGACAAGCACACCTCGGGGACAGTTTACCTAAATTTCTTTTAAAAAATTTGATTAATCGGTAGCAAATCTGAGTAGCTCTAGAATGATGACCCGTAAACTTTAGGGCAGAGTCAATTATCACTCCCAGATCCTTTATAGACTTAACCGATTCTATCATTTGAAAGTCATGATTAGGCATTGAAAAGACATTCCCGGAAGATATATGCTTACATTTGGCTAGATTTAGAGAAAGAGAGTTTACGACAGCCTACATATAAATGTTATTGACATCAACCTGAAGATAACTTGGGTTGGACCCTCAGATCTTAACATTATCTGCATATAGCAGAATGTTGGACTAAACCACTTCAGATTAATCATTAGTAAATATAATAAACAGAAGAGGTCCTAATACTGACTCTTGGGAAACACCTAAACTAATTAGGCAAGGAAGGGATAAATCAGTGCCTATTCGAACACTAAAGGAGCGATTGGTAAGAACGTCAGTAATCCAGGCAAAGATTGGTCTAGTGATGCCGAAAAATCTTAGCTTTGCTAAAAGTATATCGTGAGGTACTTTGTCAAACGCCTTTGCAAAGTCAGAATAAATGGCATCTACTGAGGGCCTTGAGTCTTATAAGCTCGTAATGCTTTTTGTGTAAGTTATTAAATTAGTGAGGCAGGACCTGTGGAGCAAAAAACCATGTTGGGCATAGTTAATTAATTTATGCTTAGTGATGAAATTAAGTACACGAGTCCTTATTAACTTTTCTATAATTTTACTTGGGGTAGATAGGATACTAATCGGTCTATAGCTCTCAAGAGTAAATCTAGAACCCGATTTGAATATCCTAAAGAATGCATTGGTGTACGGATACAATAGTATAAGATAAGTCGTTCCGTATATAGAAGAGACAACCCTTACTTTTGCCTTTATTTGAGTCTTGCCTAGCTATTCTATAACCTAGTAGAGGTGTTTCACTGTCAAGTGTGTCTTCTGAAAGTCAAGTATCTGTGATTCCAACAATGTGTGGTTTAATGACACTAACTAGTTCTTGTAGTTCCGATACTTTATTGAGTAGACTTAATGCGTTTGTGTAGTGTGCCTTTATAGAGGAGAGAGGGGGAGTAGAGGGGATAATTGCCTGAGCCGATGTAGTATGGGGGAGTGAGTATAACTTTGGGGTAGAAGCCGAAAATTTGGTATATCCTTATTTGCAAGCTTTAGTGGGGTGAGTCTAACTATAGGAATTCTGGTATCTAAAGGAAATAGAGTCCTAGAAAAATTTAGGGCATGTTCTTTAAGACAAACCCCAGGATAATTGGAGTAAACGCTTAACCAACCTTTTATAATTTTTTCTTTAGTGAGAAAAGAATTAAAAGTAACCAAGATAGGGGGAGCTGAGTAAGGGCGCTTGCAAGAAAGTTTACATAATTTAAAATTATTAACTTTAGGGGAACATAAAAAAATAATATTCGATACCAGCTCCTTATAGTTTGTGACATTGTTTTTAATACCTTTAATAATAATGTTGTAATTATGTTTGATATTCTCAACGTGTTGTTTGGTGGCAGTCAAAATTTCTTCCTGGAAAAGTCTTATAACCGATTTAGCTGTTAAAGAAGAAGGGCTGCAGTTGGAAATATGTTTTTTTAGGGACATAACATTATTAGAAAGATGAGAAATTGAGGAGTTTAAGGCCTCAGATTTAGCCTGGGATTCAAAAAGCTTGTGGACCGTTGTTGCTAGCGTACGGGAGATTTCAACTAATCTAGTGTCAAAATTATAAATCTGAGAAAGATAGGTTTTTGAATCTAAAAGTGTTTCTAAGATATCATCCAATTTGATGTCATTGGCAGGAGGCAGTTGCCGTAAATCGATATCGCATCTGCAGTCTATGCATTTATAGTCAATTGGACTATAAGTAAGCTGCAAATAGTGTTCAGACAATAACCACGAGTATCTTTATGAAACCAATTACCGCAAAATGCACAAAAAAATGCCAACTTTTACAACTTTTTTGCAGTGTTGTAGGTCACATTTGGATGAATTGAAGAGAGTCATATCTGGAAACAACAAACTAAGAAATAGATGTATAGATTAATCAGGGGAAAAAATCACTAAAAGTAGGCTAGTGATAGTCGATAAAAGATAAAAAAATAGTGCTAGTGTTACCACACGCTGCAGTAGCTAAGCACAATAAACACTGGCACACTAAAAACAGGCACAGAAAAACACAAATTATATATATATATATATGTATATAACTTCTCACCAAAAACACCAAAAAGCGCAGAAACAAAATAATTTAGCATACATAACAATGAGCACAATACAATTAGCAAGCTACTTTTGATCCGTAGCGTCACACAAGCGTATCGCACAGATTCAAAAGTCCATTGACAATATTAGAGAAAAATCTGTTTAAGGAATTAGTGACTCTATGAGTAAAATGATGTAACCTTAACCTAGTGTTGGCTCTGGGTTTTACCAGTTTAAGCTTATGCTTATTAGAAATTTATGTTTACAAGAAAGTTATGAGCTATAGCATGATTGGGATAAAATTTTTATAAATATCATTCTAAATCACATTTTTAATTTAGGATTTCAGGATTATACACTTGTTTAGTAGGCCAAAACGCCTTTTAGTTCTCGGTTTTCAAAATGTCTTAAAGTTTCAGGAAGAAATATGAAATTGATGGTGAGTTAATAGGGTATTAATCACAAAAAATTTGGAATTAACACAAAATTATGATAGTGGAAGTCAACAATTATAGAAAACAAAAGTAATAGTAAAACAAGTTATGTATTAAAATGCAAAAACACTGCAATAATCGTTAAAAATAAAAAGATATAAAAATTAAAAACGTTCCAACGGACGTGTAGCTTGATGCGCACCTTACCTTGTGAGTGATGTCCAATGTCTAACAATTAAGAATAAAAGTGTAAGCAACTTCTTTCAATTAATAATTTATTATACAAGCATTAACAACAAGCACTTTTAAAAGTAATGGCAAATATACTATACATTTTTTTAAATGTTATAATATTTTTTTATTATTTAAATAGCAGTGTTAAATTATTATTATTATTATTATTATTATTATTATTATTATTATTATTATTATTATTACTATTTTCTCTTTCTATAAACCCCAGATTAGTAATAAAGCATTTAAGATAACCAAACAACCAATAATAATTTATATATATATATATATATATTAACGTACTTAAAATTTCATAATTTGTGATCAAACCTGTAAATTGGTCTGTAACCTAAAATAATATTCTAAACATTTTTTAAAGAAATATATTATTATTATTATTATTATTATTAAGTAAAGGTAAATTAAATGCTTGAACTACTCAAACAATATAATATAATACAAAATACAAGCATTAAAAATTAGCCCAATTAAAATTAATGATAAATTTGTTTAAGAATTAAGTTTTTTACTTTAATAATAATACATTTGTTAATAATTAAAATTTTAAGATCAATAATAAATAAATGTTTTTAAACAAAATATTTTTAAAAATTTGTTATAAATTTTTTAAAGCTTCTTTTTCTATTTCTTTCGCTAGGTCAAATAAAATGTACATTTTGAACATTGTTGATGCACACTTCCATTATTTACAGATTATATTGGATTTTGTGTGCAACAGTAACGCATTTTATGTGCAATTTTAAAAATTATTTTATATAATAATTTGTTTTTTAAAATATTTATTTGCTTAAAAATTTTATTCTTTTGGTTTACATTTTTCTTTAAATTGTGAAATACAACATTATTGTTACTACATTGGAATTGAATATTATTAATTTTTAAGTGTTAATTATTTGTTTATTGATAAAAATGTTTTAATATGTTTTATTAGTATTAATATTTACGTAACTATTCTAATGGTAAGTGTTTTATCCTTATTAATATCAACCTAACTAGCTTTAGGATATATATTTTTATTTAATAATTATTATTTGTATTGTTTTTTAAATTATTTATTTGATTGATATGAATTTATATTTAATTAATGGATGTTCTCGCTTTATCAACAAATGCCAGGGTATTCCAGTGGTACAGCACTAGACTCGAAATTCATGTTTTGTATACGAGTTGAGTAGGCAAAAACGTCGTCTGTTATTTGGTTTTAATGTATTTTAAGTTGTTAAGGGTAATAAAATTATGGAGTAGGTAAAGGAAGTATTTGTAGCATAAAAAATTGGAAAGTCAGATAAATATAATTGATTAAGTTAAAAAGTGACAACTATATATAAACGTAATAGAAACAAGTTTTATATTATACTGCAATAAATTGAAATGACAAAACTTAAAGAATTTAAGATAACACCGCACTTGTGTTCCATGTTACGTGCTCTTTACCTCGAGTGATTGATGAGCAATGGTTTCAATTACTACCTGCTACACTAAATATAGGTTTTCTAAATGCTTACTTACTGAAGATATTTGTGTAAAATATCTAAACAGTATCGAACAAATAATTTAATCTTTCTTGTGGAACATTGGAGCTTTAATAATTTTTGCATTCATGTTTTGGTAATATATTTTTAAAACTCATGTTTTATTTAAGGTAACGTTTTTGTATGATGTTGCTATATATAATGGGATTTTAGTGATCCTGAGGATTTTAGATGCTAATAATTCAGAGTATTTTAGAATGCTTATAAATTCTTTATTTCTAATGACGATTATATCTGACTATTTATGCGCTTGGCGCATCCTGGTCTAGGTGCACTCAAGCACCTGTACTAACACGGTAGAGACGGAGTGTTTAGCTATATAACTGGCTTTCCGTTTTAGCGAACGGGTGCAAGCATATACCCAGGGTATTTAGAAGATACTCTAAGGTAAACGTATAGTATATGTACATAAGCTAACCGTGACAAAATTCATGCGGTTTCGTCAATTTTTGTAAACAGTAGTGCAATCACAAGGATGCCATCTATCAGCTCAGAAATGTTGTTATCCTTTAACGTTTGTTATGTTTATTAAGCCATCAAAGTCTAACGTTTTATTTGCTGTAGAAATATAGAAGTAATGAAGATCTGACTACGTCAGTAACCAAATGAAGATATATATATATATATATATTAAAAGCTTAGCTTTATTTTCTTAATTTTTAATTAAATAATTTACTGAGGTTTGTTTAATATTAAACAGAATGTGAAGAGAAATTTAATTTAAACACTAAAATGTTTTAGTGTTTTTAATTTGATCATCAGTATTATTTATAGTTTTCAACTTCGAATATTTTTTTTTGAAAAGAATTTTTTTTGTATTTACTTATAATATATTTCGAATTGTGAAAGTGAATTAATATTTTTGTAAATTTTTACAAGAGTAATTTTAGTGCTTTATTAACTTTATTATTTTCTTTATTTTAGATTTAAACTATCAAATGTATGAGTTTTTAATCGCTTATTTTTTGAGGATCTTATTCACGTAGAAGTATTGATGCGGTTTTTATTCAGTGGTATTGTTGATCGTTTTTTATTTGTTGTAGTTTTAATTTTATATTGAAATATGGTTGTAATGTGTTAATAAATTGTGGAGTATTTGTTTGACATGAGATTGTTATAATTGCGTTTTATATTATTAAAATCTGATTAATTTAAAAGCAGTGAATGCCTACATAAACTCTAAAATAAACTAGTTTTTAATAATTCAAATTAACGTTGTATTATAATTGTTTTTATTTGTTTTAATAGTTTTTAAATCATTTTATTGATAAGTTGAAAATATTCGAAATATGTAATGATTTTTCAACACGTAAAATTTTTATTCAACTCAAATATGTCTTGTTAATAAAAATATTCAAATTTTTATTTATTTTATTTTACTTTGATATATATATATATATATATAGTTTATTTAATTTTATTTTAAAAATAATTTTGTTATTAAACGTGAACGTTGTATATTTTTCTCTTATTTAGTTGAATTTTTGACATATTAACAAAATGCCCAAATCTCTTAAACGTTTGGTAAGCGGTCACAAAAAGCGTTTTAATGAAAATGGGTTTGATTTGGATTTAAGTTATATATCAGAAAAAATAATTGCTATGGGTTTTCCTGCTGAAAGGCTTGAAGGGGTATATCGAAATCACATTGACGACGTGGTTCGTTTTTTGGACACCAGGCATCCCAATCATTACAAAATTTATCATTTGTGAGTAACACTATGGCATATAAATTTTAAATATTTAAAACTGAAATTGGTCTTTTAATATAGTTAGATAATTGTAATTTACATAGCGTTATTGGTTTAATATTAATATTAAGAGTGATTAAAAATTGTTTTATTTAGTTTATTTTACTATATATTTTCTGTTACAAGTATTTTTATAGTGTATAATTAACAGGTTAAGTAATGTTTTTAAAAATAATTTTGCACAATTTTGTGTGAACTGTAAATTGTTTATTTAAAACGTAATGCATATGCTTATGTTAAATATAATCTATTTACCGATTGTGGTTGGTGACGTGGTACAGTATATTAAGAAAATTATTTCAACGGTTTTATAAGTATAAAAAACGTAGGAGAATGTCATCGTTTTTGGCTGATATTCGGCATCTTTGTGACGGTACTACTGCTTACAAAGATTGACAAGGCAGCCTGATTTTTGTGTCAGAGTTATCTCCCTTAATCCAATGGTTGCATACGTTTACCTGAAAATAATTTAAAGTTTTGTAGACGTATGCTTGCACCCATCTACCAAATCGAAAATTCAGTTATACCACTGTACATTTGGTTCTTGTTTTCTTTGGCTGTGTTCTTAGGTGCACCTTGTCTGAGATGCGCCACGTGGAGGTAACAGTCAGGAATCACTATCATTGAATATACCGTTCTGTGTTTGGTTCTTTGGCTGTGCTAGTCTGAATTTAGGACACATCACATGGAGGTACATAATAAAAAATATTGTTATTATTATTGGAAATTGAGTATTACTTATATCCTTAAGATCATTCTTATTTCTTGTTCAACCGGTATAGTTGGAATTTTTTAAATTTTAGGTTGGGAACAAATTATTTCATTTTTATTTGTTGCAATAAAGCAGAGCTTTTAATACCTTAATTAACAGTCCTATTCATGAGTGTCAATTGTCCTACTGAATTTGTGCCAAAATTAGGATTTGAACTCATGTCTACATTATTGAGAACCATTAGTCTGGTGCACCGAAATTATTTGACTACTTCCTTCTGATTTTGTTTTTTTAATTTTTTGATTTGTCTTTTATCTTGTGAATGTTCTAGTCACGCTCCTAGATGACAGCCCGTAGATTATGAAGGTTGTAGAATCCGAACGTAGGCCCTTCCCAGTTAAGCGTTTATCAAAAGCATTGTCGTGCAAATATTGTAGAAATTGTGTTTTGTGTTTTATATCAACTAGACAGGGATGGTAATGATTTTGAGGATTTTAGTAATGTTTATATCTCTGACTGTTCCTTCACATTGTGATTCTTGAACTAGATGAATCCAAGCACATAGACTAGCATAGCAGGGACAGTGATTTTTCACTTCGGCGGTTGGATGCAAACATACATTTGCGTTACTTAAAAGATATCCTAAGGTATATGTATACTATATGTAGCTATTGGGCTGAGGGAGATAATCCTGATAACAAATCAGACAGTTTCGTCAATCTTTGTGAACAGTGGCGTTGTCACATGGATGCCATCTACCATCCAAAAAACTTCGTTATTCTTCTACGTTTGTTGTGTTTATCAAGCCATCAAAGTTGATTGTTTAATATGTTGTAGAAATGCCATGGAAATGACTACATCACAAATCAAATGTATAATTAATTGAGTCTAGTGCAATTCTCTTCTACGTTGTTTTGAAGGTGCGACGAGCGAAGTTTTGATGTGTGTCGATTTTCCGGTCCTGTGGCCAAATATCCATTTAGGGATCACAATGCTCCGAAATTTGAACAGATTATTTCATTGTGCGAAGACGTTTGTCGATTTTTGAGTAAAGATTCTGTTAATGTGATTGCAATTAATTGCAAAGCTGGAAAGGTATGTATTTTCAACATTGCATGTAATTGGAGCTTTTTTCCAAAAACATTTTATTAATTTTTTAAAATATGCATGCGATTTGTACACATACTTTTAAATATCACGAGTTGGAAAGCTATTTTGTATGAAGTGTAAAAAAATGTGCTTATGTTTTTTTTTAATTTAACTTTTTTTCGTTAGTTAATTCAATATACATTTTTTTAGCTAAATTTTATTTTTGTTTGTAATATGTACTTTTTAGAAAGGTCAATGTTTATGTATTTTTTATTTATTTTATTTTATGTTTGTTACTTTGAATGTTTTACAAGTAACATTTTTCAGCAGTGGACATTTTAGCGAAGCCGAACGTGGGCCCGCATTTTAGTTTCAGTGGTGGGATTTGAACCTATGCCCACTGAGGTCCAAATTCGAGCGCTGTACCGGTATACCAAATTTCAGCTATTTTGAACGACTAAAGTACGATTCATTTTGTAACAAGATGCATAGTTTTGTATTTCTTCTGAAGAATGAAGCTTGATTGCTATAAAATTTAATCGTACCATTACCATATTTTACCAAATAGTTTTGTATCGAGGTTTTTCTACTTTTTATTGGTCAGATGTTTTGTACAGGACATTTAGCGTTATTATTATTATTATTATTATTTTAATGGTTGTTACTACTTGAGTTATTCGGCTAAGGAAAACAATTTAAAAAAATGAAGCGGCTTTGTTAACTTTTGTGAATAGTGGCGCTATTACAAAAATGTTTTACTTTTTTTATTTGGTGGTTGTGCATACGAACTTTGTTTTACGCATTAAAAATTTTTAGCGCGAATACATAAAGATTGAAGTTATTATTATTCACTATTGAAAACATTCAATAATTTGTGACAGGGTCGGACGGGAGTGATGGTCTGTTCGTGTTTGCTACGTTTGGCCCAAGTTGACGATGCCGAAATGGCTTTGTTGCATTATGCAACGGCACGTACGGATAATAATCAAGGAGTTACTATACACAGCCAACGTCGCTACGTACATTATTACGATCAATTGTTGAAAAACAAATGGATTTATTATAAAGTGCCACTTTGTTTGACCACTATTCGCATTGATGGACTCCATATACAACCTGGTAAGTTTGGGGGTAGGAAATTTTATATATGGTAAGAATTTGGTTATTTTTGATTTATTTATGTTTGCTACTTTACATGTTTTACAGGAAACATGCCTTTTAGCAGTGGACATTTTAGCGAAGCCGAACGTGGGCCCGCATTTTAGTGCTGGTAATGGGATTCGAACCCATGCCCACCGAGGTCCGAATTCGAGCGTTATACCGCTAGACCACTCAATGTATGTTCTTCTGTGTCAACCCTTATTTTGAAGTAAAAAATAATTAATTTGTGTGTAAAGTGAGTCTAGGTTGACATAGGTAGGTAGAGCGTTGTACTCGACACTCGATGGGTATGGGTGCTATCACTAGCAGCATTAAATGCGTGATGTCCTGGATTCGGTTTACTAAATGTCTACGTGTCGAGAAATGTTTCCCATTAAACATTTGAACAACGAAGAATAAATAATGAATAAATAATTTATTTAAAATTAATTGAAAGGGATGCTAATAATTCTGAGGAATTGTCTCAATTTCCAATGATCATAATATTCCTGACTGCTCGCCTTCTACATGGTGCATCCTGGACTAGGTGCTGATAGGCATCTAAACTAATAACAACATAGTCAAAGTGCACAGCGATATAACTAGGCTTCCGTTACAGCGGATGGGTGCAAGTATACACCTAGGATACGTAAAAGGTTTCTTAAGGTGTACGTATGCCGTATGTAGTCGTTGGCGGCTTCATCAATCTTTGTGAACAGTGGCGATGTCACAAGGATGGCATCTACTAACTAAGAAACGTTGTTATTCTTCTACGTTTGTTACCCTTATCAAGTAATCGAAGTCGATCGTTTAGTATGCCGTACAACTATTGAAATAATGAAGAGGTGACTATGTCACCATCCAAAATGAATGACAATTAATTAAAAACTTGAATGATAATAATTCCCAATTATTATACAAATTTCAACATACTCAAAATTAATTTTATATACAAAAATAATTATTTACTTGAAAAACATTTAATATTATTATTATATTACTGTTTATGGTGAATTATTCAAACTAATAGTAATATAAATTAATGCGCTCAATTTTACTAATTAGTTTGTATTTTTCCAAAAATAAACATTGTTGAAATGTGTTCAGTGTCAAAACCAAATTAAATGATTTGAACTTAAATAATAGTCTTTATTTTGTTTGGATATAAATAATTAATCTTAATTTGATTATGTACACCCCCAGCCAATATCAATACTAAAATCAACAGCAACACAGTGTTGGCATTGGTGATATTACGTCACAATTGTTTTGGCTTAAATCAGAATGTGTTGCATTCCATTTATATTTGTTAGTTTATTGATTTGGGCAAATAAAATTGTTTCATTCCAGAACTTTCGGGCATGTGTGTATGTTTTCGTTTCAAAATGTTGAAAATGATGTGAAAATATAGTAGTGCTCATTATTTGCCTTAATGTTTAATTGGATATGGAAAATTGACAGAGATGTTAGTGACATTTTCAAGATCGGTGGTTGAATGCTTTTGTGGGGAAACATTTTTTGCAAATTGATATTTTGCGAAGCCAAACGAAGGTCCGCATTTAGTGCTGGCAGTGAGGCCCAATACTGTACTTATACAATTTTTAGATCTAGTGCTCTACTAACTCTGCCACTCCTGCAGGTTTCGTTAGGTCTTCTTAGCGCTGACACAGTGCTGGGGTTCCAAAATTATCTGTCAACCGGGTGGACAGAAGTTTGAATCTTTCTACTTATAGGAGGTTTTACTGACTATCCACTTGCTGAAAACGTTTTTTTGTTAAACAACAAAACCAAGTTAAAAAGAATAGCCTTTTTTAACCAATAATACGTCACTATTTTTGCACCTTTGTTGAACATGCGAGTTTTCGAGTAGAAGTAGCTTGTGGAAGATATTTGACCAAATTCGAAACAATTATGAGTTAACTTTGTCAATAATTTATCTAAATTTATTTGAAGGTTGATTTTTATCCAAGTTAATTCTAGTATACAAAAGCAAGGTCGTTTTTATATTTTATAATCGGTTAACTAATATCGCAGTTGTGATGACCTATGACCCAAAGGCTTTTTTATAAAACATGACATGCTTTGAGTTTATGAATAAAGCTTTTGAATGACAAACTTCTGCATAAAAATGCATGGGTTTTGACATTGAATAATTGAATTTTTAATAGATTATTGCATAAATATACCTTGATGCTGCTTATATTAATGGTGTAAATATATATTTGTGCTATTTCCACTTTTTAATAGAAGCATCTAAACTACTACTACTACTACTACTGCTGCTACTACTAACTTTGATACTTGAATATTTTGTACAAAAAATATCTTTCAGCAAATGGATATGTAGCACAGATAGTGAGTAGATTAGCATGAAGTGCGACAAAGTACTTTTTATTCAATCAACTATGAAAGTTGACTTTTTTTACTGTCTAATTTGATTTTCAATTTGCACATATGTAGAATTTGTCAAACCATTTAAAAGTGGTTACTACACCCAACGTGCTTTTAAATTCCACTCCAAATACAATTTTAGTAGAATTATCTATACTTAACTTAGAAGAATTGGACTTTTGTGTTGATAGATACTTTGATGTTTACTTGTAATATGCAGATATTACGAAAGAACATTGCGTATTGAATATCGCATAAAACGTTTTAAATACTGCGTTTGTTACTTTTTATAAAAGTATTTCCAAAGTGAATAGTTTGTGAAAATGCATTGTATTCAACAAAAGTCTTTTTTAATAAATGCAAAGACACATTAGTGGTAGATGGAGAATTGACAAATACTCCTACAAAATACTATTTATGTGATGTAATAGAAGAAAAAGACATGTAGGTAATCTTGATTTTAAAAAAACGTGTTTGACGAATTATAGCATTTGTTTATAAAGTGATATCGCGATTTTTTAATATTTTTATTTAGTTAGTTAAAAACAAAATTATATATATATATATATATGGACATATATTTTTATAACAGTGCAATTAATGCAAACAAAATATGATGATTTTTTGAATCTTCAAAATATAATTAATACAAGTAAAAAGTGCACATCTTATTGAGTGGTGACATAATGATTAAGCAACAATTTGTTATTTAAAAATGTGCACCAGAAAGTGAAAAATGACGTAAAATTAGTGTATTTTGAGTGTGCTTGTGAATTAGTGTTTTTCTGTAACTAACTAAAGAGCAATGTTTTTTCAGGAGTTTTGTAATTATATGTTAAGATTGTAACACTTACGTTTTCCAGGTGTAAACATTATATTCTATCTCCTCAAATTCCAAATATTTTAATGTGGACCCTGTATTCAGGTTAGTTTTTGACGAAGTCACTTTCCTATTCCTTCTAAGTTTGCAAAATAGCCTTGGTAATATACTCCAATTCTTCGTAATAGCTACTGTTGACAACCATTGACAAAACCTCTTGATATTCTTTTTATAAAAAAAAATTGAAATATCTACGTACAATCTTAACATGTCTTAAAATAAATTATAAATAATATATATATATATATATAGGGCTAAAATTAACACATTGAAATTTATTGACTTTCCTCACATCATTTAAGTATATTAGGCACATCAACATTTTACTTAAATAGCCATTAAACATCACTTTACCAATACCAATAATTAAATTCGTCTTTAAACTACATTTGTTAGTAAAAAAATCGATTTCCCGAAGCAAACTGCACGGAGCATTTTTTTTAAACGTTTTCTTTAACTACAAATTGACTGATTTTATCCGATTGCGGATAAGTGAATATAAAAAATTAGCTAATTCTTCTTTTTGTATTTGTTTAATGGGCTTCATTCTGTTTCTTTTAAATTTGGTGATCATTTCGTTTACTAGTTGATGGTGCAGATCCAGTTCCAATTGTTCTTGGACGTGTATAGTCCTTTAAAACTTTGTATACAATCCTTGTACTTACCTCACAAAAATCAGCAATTTGTTCAATAGTTAAACCAAAATTATAACTCTAATTTATTTGTTCGTAATTTTTTAGCAGTTAAGGGAAAGCTTCCATTATTTAAACTCATTGTATTCAACTGCTGTAAGTGCTTAAATTTGTGCCAAGATCAAGGCGTGAAATTAAAAATTTGGCAAGTCGATAAAACAAATTTTTTTGGATCTTTTTACACCACAATTAATATTAAAATTTATATACATACAAAATTTAAAAACTAATTAATTTTTTTAAAATAAAATGTATGCAGTAACGTATGTTGGGTTATGTAAGCACGTGTAAAATTATGTAAAAAAAGCAATTTGTTTTAAAATTATTGTTGCGTAATAGTTTTATGTTATTAAATTAATATGTATATAATTTTCAAGTGTAACTATTACCATTTACCCGTTTGAATGATATTTACGCAGAAATTCCAGGACTCTTAAATATTTACAATTATAAAAAACTTAAAAAACAATTAACTTCAAGTATTGATAATCTATATTGTTTTAACATAATTACTTTGTTGAAAAAATATCTCTCAAGTTAAAACAAAAGAAAAGAAAAATAAGAGTTTATTGACTAGTCCCATTTTGGACCTTGTATATGTTGATTGCTGTACACTGATGTCATTTGTTTTGGTTGACACTTATGATTGATTACGTGGAGGTATCACTGCTATATAAAAATATGGGCACTTGTCAAATCTATGGGATCGTTAGGTTTTTTTTAGAAATTTGTTTCCATTGTAATTTTTTTCTTTTTAGTAAAACGTTTGCCTATAACACTACAATTTGGTATAATAAACAGTTTGGTTATATTGATAACTGAAAACATACTATATGTTTTGAATGCATTATTGTATACCCTAATGAATTTGGCATATTTTTCCAATTTATAGTGTACAGTATATTATTGTATTTTTTTGTATAATAATAAAAGTGCTGTTGGATTTGTTACTTTAATGAGTGCCAGACGTGTGGTTGTTCTATATTTAGCTTATGTTGTTTTGCTATTTTGTTTTTATCATAACCATCAAATTATATTAATTACTATTTTGATTTTTTGCAATAATTTTACTATAATGCTATATGGCTTGAAGGAAGACGTATGAAATATTTTCCCTTGGCTTTGTTACTGTAACCTTTTTTGATTAATTATTGTATAACCTTAATTTTTATTGGTTTCTGGCATTTTTGCTTTTACCAAAATGCAAATTCTTTTTGTATTCTATGATGTTGAATGTACTTTACTTTAACTAACCACCGCCTTTTTTATCAACAATTACATATTCTAATATTTGCATTAAATGTTTATAGTAAATGATTTTAGCGATATCAGCTAACGCAGTATAGGTGACTAGCTTTTTCAAAGCTACTTGATTGCATTAAGTATACCTCACTTTTACTGAAACATTGTTTACAAATTATGTTTACAGTATTATTTTTTTGCAAAATGATTAGATTTAACTAATGTGGTTGTTAAATTTTGCATTAGACATTAAATGTAATATCACATTTCTAAGATTTAAAAATACTAATAATGCTACATTTTTAATATTTTGAAATACATTTTGTCTAAACTTGTGATTGAATTTTTAAAAATTGTATTAATTTTATAAATGAATTTAGTATTTAAATAATTAAATTTTATAGTTTTTATATTACTTCAAATCCATTACTTTAATGGGAAAATTTTATGACAAAACGAATTTTTGTGGTGTGTAAAAATAACTGGTAATTTTAAAAATACGAAAGTTAATTGATTTTTTTGGTACGACTATATTACAATTGGAAACGGAACCGAATTGAAAACTGACCCTTTATAATATTTTATGGTATTCAGCACTTGTTATTTATCTTAGATATATTTAACGCTTATTAATACACGCCTTAAGTAATATATTTATATATTTATATATATTTATTAATATATTTATATAAAATGTTATTTGCAAAAAAAAATAATTTCTAATTATATTTTACATAATATTCGTTATAACAATAAAGCATAATACCTCCATTTGCTAAAAATTAACAACAAACACATACAAATTGTTAAAAAAAGTTTTGTTGACTAAAATACATGAATTTAAAAAAAGGTTACAAACTTTATAATATAGACAATTCACTGTCTTTTATAACTTTTGCCAGCCGCTTTGAATCTGAGTCTATCAACGTACCGATATAATCTTTTGAAATGCAATATTTGATAAGATAAATAATGTTCTCTATAAGTTATACGTTATTTTACAAGCTGTCAACCTATCGTTTAAAAACTCCAAACATAAAATTAACAGCACTTGAATCCTGGCTGTAGAGAATCAAATGTACGAATGTCTGTTTTTGGTTAACAAAATGTTTTAATATTTTTATAGATCTTGTTAAAGTAACAACTGAAACAATTAGTTAAGAATGTTTGTAAATTTCCTACTATTCAAATTGTACTTGGTATAAATCCATTTTTGCAACTTTGTCCAAATGGAATATGCTTTATTGCAGACTTTAAGTCCACATTTAGAGAAATAACCATTTTCTGAAAATCTAATTCTACAAACCTTTTTTATCTACTACTTTTGAAATTTTTTTTAAGTTTGGCTTTATTTTGCTTGTAGATTCATGCAATCCACTTTTAAAAGATTTAAGAAATGTTTCTACATATTAAGCACATTTATTTTATATTTTATTTGCAATTTTATAGATGTTTACACCATTTATATAGAAAATTTAAATTTTGTGTATTAGACAGTTTAAATATTGACAATTGTCTTTTACTAAACATACGTATGGACTGAGGAAAAAAAGACAGTCTACAAAGCAAAACCCAAAACATATATATATTAAAATAAAATTTCAACATGTGTTAAAGTTACTAAATATTTTTTTAATAATTTTTTCGCAAAAATGTTTTAACTAGAAATAATTCAATTTAGGGCAACACGTCAACTACATATTTTAGAAGTCACACAAATCTATGCAATGGGTAAAATGTTTTTGTTATTTCAAAAATATAAAATAACTTATTTTAAAAAGTAGGTTGATTCGGATTGAATATCTACTGTATATACAATAATTTTACTCCATTTTCGATTTTACATGAGCCGATATTTTATATAATATTTTATTACTTACAATATATATATATATATATATATATATATAAACGTGCACGCTTATTTTATTTCATTTTATAACATCTAGGACTGGTACTCAATTTCGAAGTGGCTACTTATCAATGTCCCAGTGACCAGTCTGACTCTCTCTCTTCGCCCAGTCCCATGTCGGATACGGATCCGACCTTGACCCAACATTCGACGTGGACAGCGGCACAACTCAAAAAGGTGGCGATGATTTCGTTGGGTTCGGTTCAAGAATCGACGATAATTGCCGATTTAGACTATCAACTGATGCTAACTGGAGACGTGCGCATTCGTATACAAGCCAAACAACATTTGATGACCAAGGTGAGAGTTGCATGTAGACACGTAAACCACGGCTATTGGACCAATGGAGACATGTAATGGTTGCGTGTTGTTGGAGAGGAACCAGGCTGTTGGTTTACTTTGCGTTGGTTGGATTCCCATTTTTGAATTTGCTACCACACGGCAGCCAACACATTATGTTATGTATTGCGAGTAATTTGGACGGACATTGTAGTACGCGAACTCAGTTGTTTTATTTATGCCAAGTCTACCCGTTTAAATGATTTGTTTAATATGGCTTGCTTTTTGCTGTAAATAGGGCTCATTTGGGTCGTTTAATTCGAGATATAATTAACATTTAAAATAAATACATTTCAAGTGTCGGCGATTAAGTAAATAATGCGAAAGTTTATGTTTTGCTAGCTTATGGCAATTTGAACTACCCTGAGTGATACTACGTGTGTTTATTCATTCATTTTAGTTGGTGACGTGATCTTTATTATTTCCAAATTTATACATTATATAAAACGATCGACTTTCATAGGTTGATAGGCGTAACAAACGTAGAAGAATCACAAAGTTTTTTGGTTGATAGACGGCATCCTTTTGACGCCGCTACTGTTCGCAAAGATTGATGAGGTCGCCTGATATTTTGTCAGGGTTATCTCCCTTATTCCAAAGGCTACATATGATATACGTATAGCTTAAAATACCTTTTGAATATCGTGGATGTATTCTTGTACCCACCCGCTAAAGCGGGAACCCAGTTATACCGCTGTGCATTCGATTCCTGTTTTTATTATTCTGCAAACCTGTCAGTACCTAGTCCAGGATGCACCACATGGAAGAGGAACAGTCAGAATTATTATCATTATTAGAGACTGAGACTTCATAAGCATTACTCAAATCTTTAGGATCATTAGCATCTGGTGATAACGATAATGCCTCCCACCATTATTTTAACAAGTGTTTTTAATATACCAAAATGTTGGCCTTCGTCGATGTGGGGTTAGTTTGAATCCTTAGTATAAGTTTAAGGAAGTTTTATACAATTAAAGATAAGACTTTTAACCGTATCACAATGAGAACGTTACTGTTGTATGGTAATACTTGGGTGTTTAACTATTCAAAACAAAAAGCTTGTACTTGTATCTTACCTAAAGCAAAATAAAGAGGTTTCTTGAATGCAACATCCTCTACTTGCTTTAATGCAAAGCGAATTGTTATCAAACTGAACAAAATGTCGCATATTTTGAATTACGTTGGCATCCAGTGTTTGAATGGAATGGCAAACAAAATGGACTTTTCTAAACCGATAGCTACATAGGGGTATTGGTTTGCTTTTCTCATTACTCCTACACATCTCTAGTTGTATCACTCCATTTGAACACACTAAATAATTAGAAACAATTTTTCTTTTTTTTGTAAAGCAGCATTGTTCCAATTTTCGTTACATTTATCTTGTTCATTTATTGATTTTGTAAATGAACTTACATAAATGAGTGAAATATTCTTCATTGTTCATACAGAAATTATGTCAATTTTGGTTTAATACATTTTTCATTTATCATCCTAAAACATCCAAATGTCAGTTGTCAAAGAGTTCATTATCCTGTGCAATGGTTGATACGGGTCGAGAAATGAGTGTATGTGATAACTTATATATATATATATATATATATATATATATATATATATATATATATATATATATATATATATATATATATATAATTTGATTTCCATTGGTTGAATATTTTACGAAAAACGTTTTCATGAATTGAAAATTTAACGAAGTCCTAAACAGACAGCTCGTACTTAAGTCGATGGTGTGGCTCCAATTAATCGTTATCCAAATAAAATCTTAACTCTTTAGATACCTTTATTACTCTAGCACACACACACACACACATATATATATATATATATATATATATATATATATATATATTCAGTGTATGTGAGTTTAACAGATAGTAAATAATTGTAGCATAAAGTTTGAATATAACAATTACGTTTACATTACTAAACAAACATTTATTCAATACTTAGTCGACTTTTGTTTATGGAATGCTAATGATCCTGAAGATTTGAGTAATGCTTATGAAGTCATTATTGCCGATAATTACGACATACTGCACATGGTTTAGGAAAAATCAATTGATCTACAACCGATAATATATTTTTTTATTTTATGTTTACTACTTTGAATGTTTTACAAGAAATATCTTTTGGCAGGGAACATTTTAGCGAAGCCGAACATGGGCCCGCATTTTAGTGCCGGTGGTGGGATTCGAACCCCGATGCCCACCGAGTTCCAAATTCGAGCGCTAGACCACCCCGGAACATGTTTTTCTAAATTGGAAAATAAATATATTTTGCTTGTAATGTAATGCATTCCTTGGTCTACTAGTATTTTATCGCTGTAACGTTGCACAATAAAATGTTTTCTTATCTAATCAACGAATCGTTTATTTATTTTCATTTAATTACTATTATTATTAGTTCCTCACTGAGAAATCCTTTATCATATCATGTTGACTACGTTTTGTACAGCACTGAATTCGATCTTAGGTGGGCATGTGCTTGAATATCACTACCGGCACTAAATGCGGACCCTCATTTGACTACTATTTGCTTAATATTTACAATATAATGAAGAATACTAATGTTACTGTACACTATACAATGCACTTAATCAATTTGATAATGTTTCTCGAATACAATCTATCAATGTATGCCAAGTCTGAGTTGTTACATGTGTAATTACACCTCTTTGTGTATTGTCCAAGTCTGATGAGGTAGCATTGTTTAGACGTTCTTAATCTATATGACCTTGGATTAAAATATTTACTACTGCTTTTGCTTTACAGAAACAACAAGCAGATTCGGATTTTGAAATGTTAGAATTTCGAATCGATTTTCACGAATTGGATAAAACTCGATCAGGCAAATTAGAAAAATGTTTGTCTTCTTTGACGAGTGTACGTTTGTATAATATGTGTCTGTTATCTTGCATTGTTTTTTTTCTTCTTTTTTAATTATACTAAGTTGCCGTTGCCAAGTAAAAGATTTTATGTGTTGAGAAGGTTCTTTTTCACTAAATCGCTATTCAAAATGATTCAATTTTATGGTGTATATTGTATATTTTGAGCAAATAAACAGTTAGTGATGAATACGTGTATAATTCTTTAGTAGGCGTACACTTAGCGGTTGTTGTTAAAGCACTAACTTTACAGCTGACTGGACATAGATCCAAGTTCAACCACCGGCACTAGATGCCGGTTATTCGGAATGCAATGTTGTTTTTTTGTTAAACGTTGAAGCAATCAAAACCGATTCAAAAATTTAAGATTATTATTATTATGAAAACTGTTGTTTTATGTACAATTTTATTGTAGACAAAAGTTCACGTTTTCTGTTGTTTTTCTTTCATATATAATTTTCGGCATTTTGTTTCTTAGGCGAGTAAGTAAGTTTCTTTTTACAAATATAGGGTTGGCACTCTGTTAAATATTCTCTAGACCTGACTAAAGAGGTGCTGTACTTGGATTGAGTAAAACTGTAACATTGCACATGGTTCATTTCTCCCCTCTCCATCCCAACACTATTCCTCAATTTGCCCACAAACAGATTAGCCTCTATTTCAAAAAACCTCCAGATTGTCAATCGTCAGCATCTTCACCCGTCGCAACAACGCATTGGCCAAAATCGAAAAGTCCAAATGTAAAATTTTACGATCAGCAAACCAAATTCAAGTTATCTTTCAAGTCACCTTTGCGCATTAACCAAATATTGCGGCACGTAACATCCGACTTTTTGTCAACAACAAACCTTTTGCTACCCGACAACAAGAAAGTTCTGTTGAGCGAAGGAGACGAAGATAGTGATGACGTCGAGTCAATTTGCGACAGCGCCGTCGAACAGGAATCTGCGACTAATGTCAAGTTGATTCGTTGTCGCTCGACGTCACAGTTGACGCCCATTGCACGATGTGATGTGATCGAATGCAGACGACGGCATAGATCTTTGTCGTAATTATGATTTTGGCGATGGGAGAATGAAGGTATCTTTGTTGCATTTGACAATCACTGTTTGCTTAGTTTGTATATATGTAATAATTTTCTTGTCCAGTTCCAAATTAACTGTGATTTATACTTTTTTAATTTATGTATTATGTATATAGTATTTTGATACATTGTACATGTTTAAGTGCCAAAAATTGAACTTTATTTTTTTACTAATAAATAAACATGTTCTATTTGGATTGTATCATCTTCTTAATCCGAAAAATTACATTTGAAATCATGTAGGGCACGGCAGCAAGCGAATTCATTTAAACTTTTGTATATAATTTTTCTTTATTGTTTGTTGTGGGGTTACATTTGAAGACCTAAATATCCAAATTTCTCCCTATCCAGAAAAACCAATATAAATACACCTGATTGAAGTAAACCATCAGAAATTTAAAAGAACATTTTAACTCGCTGCTTAATCCTTTTTTTTAGAAAGAAAAGATTTAACTCTAACTGATATATATATGTCAGGGTGTTCTAGTGGTACAGCGCTCGATTCGAACCTGGTTGAACAGGTGACCTTCAAATCAACCTATCACACTCATTTACAATATTTCAAGCATTTTCTAAAGTACCAGATATACAGCAGCTACGAATCCCACCACCGGCACTAAATGCGAGCCCACGTTCGGCTCCGCTAAAACGTCCACTGCTGAAGGATGTTTTCCGGAAAACATTCAAAGTAGTAAACATTAAATTAAATACATATATATTTATATATATTGGGTAGTGAGGGAATCACAACTGTGTCTCCATTTGAGAGAATGTAATAGTATATCGACAGAAACTCATCTAATATTTAAGTTAAATTGGTAATATTATTGTTAAAATGAAATATTTAAAATGATTGTTAATTTTTATTTCGATTACAATTTTTATATTATTGTTCATTTAAACAACTTTGACTTTATTTGAACTTTGTTTTGAAGCGCCTTTCTGTATTTGAATTGATCACGTTTGTTGTTGACGTGACTGTGGTTCTGTTTTTCCTGTTGGTAAACAGTATTAGTATGTAATTTTGAATTATTTTGTAATAATAAATTGCAGAACGATGATTTAGATTACACAAGAGCTTTTTTGATTGAAATTAACTGGAGTGCTGATAATTATCCGTATCAATTTAAATCAAAGAAAATCAGGGTCGAGATCTCAGTGAGATTTTACAGTTCAATACTTACTGACATATGTAAAAGTTCAACGTTGCCAACCGTTGGTGTCTGAAGTTCAATACCGCTAAATTTGAAGTTTTTCGGAAACTCGACTTATATTGTCTAAGGTTAATATTTACCAATGGTTGGAATTAAAGTTGAATCCTATCTAAATTAATATACGCTAAATTGTTATGTGTGTACTACGATTGCAATTGATTACTATTATTTTATTGTTTTTATTCTGGTAAACAGACGTTAAAGACACTAATTTGAACCACAAGAGTTTTTTATTGAAATTGACAAGGGTGTTGTCGGTTATCTTTATTTATTATTTTATTTATTTATGGTTATTGGCTTGGATACTTCAGTAGAAGTAGCTTTCAGCACACAAAAATATGTACAATTATTAAAAATACAATACAATTAGCAGTGTATAATATCAGTCCAAAAAAAAGTAAAGTAAGGTTAAATTACATAGGCTAGAAAAAGAAAAAAATTCAAAATCAAAGTATATTCAAAAGTCATGTTCAATATGATATGCGTAAAGAGGCATGGTATTATTTAGGGGACACTATGTGCAAATATGTCAGTATATATAAAATGCGAATGATTCATGACTCATGAGTGAGCATGGCTAATAAAGTAATGCCCTGGATGAAGGTTAATAAATGGTCACAAATTAAAATGGGCAGATTACAAACAACGGTAATTGGTCAGACCAAAGAAAACGAAAAAAACACTCATGATAGGCTAATGTAAAGGTCACTTTGAACTTTGTTGGGATTGGATAGTAACCTTGCTAAATATGGCAGACATGAATTTAAGTACACATTGGTTCTGCACTTAACGTGTATATGTGATCTTCTCGTCATTCCCGATGCAAATGATTTGCTGAAATCACGATAAAGTGGATGATTGGAGTTGTTGGAAATACGACTGATTAATTGAAAACATTCCTTGAAGTGTCGATGAATTATTTCATAAAGAATGTCATTGTAAGGAGTACCTGATGATTGGCTTATTATGGTAATACATTTTTTTAACTTCATAAAATCCTTTCTTTTTAGTCCCGGAAATATTACGGGGAGCAATATAATATTATTGGATAAAATGTAGCTTTAAAATACGTATTAATAACATGTTGGCGAACACGCAGGTTCCTTAAACGTCTTATGTAGTAACATAAACCTCGAGTTTTTGTAAACAAATGGTCAATGTGATCAGACCAGGTAAGTTTGCTATTTAGTAAAACACCGAGATATTGAAAACTATCACAAGTGTCAATTTCCACGTTTTTAATACAAACCTTTGGATAAAGTTGAGTCAATTGAGATGAAGGTTTGTATGAGCTAACATTAATTACTTTGCACTTTGTAGGATTTAATTTTAGACTATGTTTTGTTGACCAATCAACTAATTCATCAATTGACTCCAGGAAATGTATATTATCTTTGGTTGAAGAGATGGATTCACATAACGCCATGTCATCCGCATATTTGAAAAGTACAGCAGGCTCTTTTGGTCGAAGAACATCCACGTATGATGAAAAAAGAAAAGGAGATAAGACCGCACCTTGTGGAACACCTTTATTATTTTGAATTAAAGTGGATTTTTTACACCCGATTTGGGTGTATTGTGTTCTGTTTTCAAAATAATTGGAAAGCCATTTGATTGTGTGATTAGGAGCGTTGAGTTCAATAAGACGCTTAAGCAGTTTGCTTCTGCATATGCTATCGAATGCGGCTTTATAATCAACAAACAAACAGCTGACGAAGCCTTTTTTGTTATCGAGTGATTTTGCAACGTAGTTAACCAGGCTGGCTACACAATCTAGTGTAGAACTATTTTGCTTGTATACAAATTGACATGGATCACTACTTGCTTTGAATGTATCACTTAGTTCATTCAAAATCAATTTTTCAGTCAACTTCAAGAGTACTGACGTGCATGAAATTGGTCGAAAATCTTCTACTTTTTTTAATTGTTTGTTTTTTGGAACTGACACAATTTTGGAAGTTCTCCACGATTCTGCTATTCTACCTTCGTTCATTGAACTGGTTAAAATTTGTATCAGTGGAGAGTATATTGAGGACGAGCATAGTTTTAGCATTTGCATACTAAGCCCATCTGGACCTGATGGCGTTGTGGAGTTAGAGCTTTTTATAATCTTTTTAAGCTCATGTATAGATATTGCAACATTAGGTCCGTTATTGATGTTTATATTGTCTAGCTGAACTAATTTTTCATCATTGCTGTGAACAAAATGTTCATTAAGGGAGTTCACATCAAGTGAGGTAGTAACAGCTTTTGTTTTTCCAAAAATTTTGTTAATATTGTTCCAAATATTTTTCGAGTTGTTGTTGGGAGAAAAGTAGAAGTTATTGATACATTTTTGAATGAAACTAATCTCGTTTTTTATTTTAAGGCTTAAATGTTTTACTAAGGGGCGGTCGTTAGCTTTGTATGCTACCTCATTTTGCCTGCGTAGCCTTTTTAGCTTCCTCGATGTTATGTCGGTGGGTGTTACAAGTATTTTAATTTTTGGACAGAACTTTTCAAAATGATTCTTAACCAGTGTAACAAAACTGTTTGTGGCGATGTTCAAGTCATTATGACTGTTTGTAGTAATACAGTGTTGCTCAAGAGATACCTTTAGCTCCTTTATATTTTGTTGTGATAGGTCTCGAGCGAACATATATGATTTTGATATGGGTTTAGTGAATTGCGTATAATTCTTCCTAGAATAAATTGTAGGAAGTGCTCGAATAATTGAATGGTCTGACGAAGCCAATGGAGCAAGTGATTTGGCTTTGTAGAATTGGGGAGCATTAGTAAAAACGCAATCTAACCTAGAGTTACCTCTAGTATTGAAGTTCACTATGTTGGTTAAACCCATAGACAAAAAATTATCTGTATTAGTGTTGTTGAAATCACCGGCAAGTAAAATCAAATTTATCAGATTAAACATACGGAATGAAGATGGCTATTTCACTACGTTCATACGGGTTTCTCTATTTGTCAACCATCAAAGTTTAAAACTCTTCCAACTGTATATTTGTCAATAATTCTTTGTTAAAAGTAAACTTTTCTGAAGGCGAATGACAAGCAGTAACTAATTGTGGAATTCACGAATGTTGGTGTTAAGAATCCTGATGGAAATTCTGTGACACCGGTGGATTGTTTGTCTAATGATTATATGTTTAATAATACAATGAATAAATGTGCTGATACCGATATATTCAATTTAATGAAAATAAATACGCTGCACTGAAATAACAATGAATCGACGATCAATCAATAGAGTAATATGAAATTTATAATTATAATGAAAGCAATTCTAAAAACTAACAAATTTTAGTCATTTTTTCCATTCATTGCACTACCCATTGATGGTGTTTAGTTTAACAAAAATAATCAATTTGAATTTTATTATACATTTTGTTAAACCCGGATGAATAGCTGGAAAATAAATAGTTTACAGTGTAAATGGACAAAACAAGTTTGCAATGCAAGTTTCAATGTGCAAACTAGTAAATCACAATTGTATTTGATAATTGGTTTGACTTTATCTGATATTACATTTTTCAATTAGATTAAGAATCACTGACTACATTCAATTAGATAACAATCTTGTAGATTATTTAGAAAAAGATGAAACTTTAGGAAATGGTGTAATTTAAGAAACTTTTTATAGTTCAACTATTTAATAATTAATTTGAAAATAAAACTTGCAAGTATAATTTAACCTGTAAGTAAACAATATTTATTTATTTGTAGAAAACAACAAGTCTATCAGCTGTGTAACATTTCTGACAACAAAGGAATTCAAATGTGCTAAATTTGATTTTTGTATTCCACTAGTTAAATCATATCTAGTACTAAAGCAAAATAGTCATTTAATAAATTGATATTCGCATTGGTTTACAAAATAACTTATTTATACATTGACATATTAATTAAGAATTACCGTTGAAAAAAACATGAACAAGATTATTGACAGATGTACAGCTTCTGAATAAATTAGTGAAAACTAAGCTAAATTAATTTATCTTCAATTATTTTTTGGTAAGAATAAATATTAAGAATTTAAAATAATGTAAAATATTTAATAGGTTTCAGGTTTGTGCACGAGTTAAATAGGAGGAAAACTCCTTTCAATACTCTGTTCCAGTGTATCAGGAATCATATGAAAATAATAAATAGTTAACAAAAAAAGGTAAATAAAGTATTAAATAAAATTAATATTTATTGTACGCCGATTTGAACGCCTGGAGGGACGGGGCTAACGTAACATGTGGGAGAAGACTGTTCCATGCAGAGATAACCCTGTAGGAAACATGATGAAGACCTAATCGGAAATGAACTCAGGGCTTGGTGAGTTTAAGTGGGTGTACTCTACGAGGATCGTTGGAGAGAGCGAATAAATGCTTAAACTGGTTAGAATTGATAAGTTTGAAAACTAAAATGAGATCACCCCGGAGTCTCCTATCTTTCAGTGGGAAGAGACGGAGAGCTTTCCGACGCTTTTGGTAGGTAACGCTCTTGAGGGCACGCGGCAATTTAGTGAAGCTTCTTTGCACTTTATCGAGTTTAGCCATGTCTGCCCTTAGGATATGGAACGTTACTTGAATACAGTATTCTAGGTGTGGTCTAATATAAAGTTGATACAGGAGTCGGATACAACTGGCAGGGATGTTTCCTAAATTACACCTGAAAAACTTAGTTAGACGATAGCAGATTAAAGTTGCTCTCTTTTATGATGAGATGAAAAGTTAAGGGAGGGGTTGAAAGTCACACCAAGATTTTTAACCGTGTCAATCGTGGTGATAGTCTGAGTACTGGGGACTATATACCTGTTTCCTGAAGGTTTCCAAAGGAGAAGTGATTGCATTTAGAAATATTTAGGGGGAGTGCATTATCAAGGGACCACTGATAAATGTTATTAACATCCTGTTACAATTGTCATCATCAGCATAAAGCAGGATATCAGATTGAACAATTGTGGGCAAGTCGTTAATATAAATAATAAAAAGGAGTGGACCTGATAGACACCTGAGGTAATCTGAGTGGGAGTAGAGGCTGTGCTTCCCAATTTGACTTTGAACTGACAATTAGTGAGAAAGTACGTATTCATATATTTACTTAGAAATATTTAATTTAAAATACTGAGTCGGCCAAAATAACATATTTTAAAAACAACGCTCATATAAAGGTGGATATTAAGTTGAATGTACATAATTCTTATAATATTCTATTAATTTGTGTGCTTAATTTCATTAAAAATAAACAGCGTTTAATATTTAAAATTTATACATTCAACTTTGATCTAATTGTAACGTCATAATGCTAATTAAAATTAAAATGTAATTACTTAAAAATTGGTTTAAAAATTTATTTACTATATTTTTTAAAATAAATTTTTTTGGTAATTAAAAAAAATTAATTTTAAATTACAATTAATCTTTTTGTAATCTCTTTAACCCGATTATCACATTGCTTTGCTTTGAGATATTTTATTTTTATTATATTCCAGAAATATTTGATCTGAGAATAAAAGTTTCTCAGCTAGCGATTTGTGGCCGTCAGGGGTGTAGTACGTCTGTAAAGACTGGTATATTTTGTTCCAGGTGTAACACCTGGTTTCATGAAAATTGTACTGGTCTTTCGGAGATTATATACAACGACCTGGCTAACAGTGATGTCGATTTTAACTGTATAAATTGCAATTGATCTTCCGATTCCTATCTTGTCGCTGAACCCCGCGCTATCCCTGAGACTGACCCTAAGATGGATGCTAAACTAGACCTCATTATTGATCTAGTTAATGAAATTAAAATTAGTAACACCAACCTAAGCAAATCTGTTGAGGATTTAGTTGAGTCCCAATCCGCTCTACATGTATATTCCAATAAACATTCTGACAAGATAAATCAGCTCAAAGCCTCAGTCGGGACCCTCATCTGGACACTTAAAAAAGTTGCTCCCCCTTCTGTTTTTAATGCCGTTCTTAGACCCTCTCAAGATTAAATCTTCTTAGCTGCTAAACAATATGCCGCTGACAAAAGGAGGGAAAACAATTTGATAGTTAGAGGTATTCCCGACACTACCATTAATTTTAAAAAGATTGTTTTCGAAATAGTTAAAATCTACCATCCCCAGCTAATTAGTTTCAAGGCTACGCGTATGACTTGTAAACGGCATCTTTCCTTCCCCCCAATTATAGTCTCCTTTAAAACCTTAGACATAGCTTCGGATATCCTCAGTAATTGGTCGATCGTTAAGTCCCAATTCCTGGAGATCCGTTTACATAAAGATCACGCTACAACGGATAGGATTAGTAAACTCCCGTTATCGTCTCACACCGCTTGTCCGAAATTAGCTGCTATCCCAATAGTCAAGTTAACTCCTTTTAGACTAGAAAATAGCCCGCTCCACATCCCCGATTTGCAGGATTTTCTATTAGCGCCCCGGAGCTATGACCAATTCCTTTATCGACTAAAAAGAACAGGACCTCTTCTTCCTTTTTATGCACTTCTCCCTTAAAAGTATTTTACACTAATGCCTGTAGTCTCCTAAATAAGCATACTGAGTTAGGTTTTTAGTCCTCGATGCCAAACCCTATATAATTGGCATTACTAAAACCTGGCTGTCGGATAATATTCTTGATAATGAATTGCCAAACCAAGGCTATAATGTTATCCTGTCAGATTCTAAGCTAACTAGATACGGTGGTTGTCTCTTTTATATTAAAGATGGCCTAAATTACTCCCTCTTCCCTCTCCTTGTTGCTACAAGTCATAGGTTCAACTTGCTTTCTATCTCTCTCTCATCTGGAGACTACGCCAGATTCTCTATTTTTTATAAACCTCCTTCCCTCCTTGATGCCTCTAACTCTGCTTTATTGCAAGAACTCCATTCAATCTTCACCTCTCCCTGTAAATATCAAATACTTATGGGTGACTTTAATGCCCCTTCTATCAGTTGGGATACCCTATCTAGCCTTGGTAGGTCCTTTGATTATAGCTTTCTTCAATTCTGCATTAATAATGCACTTTTTCAACATGTATCTTTCATCACTAGACATAAGGTTGGTTGTTCTTCATCTTGTCTGGAGTTAGTACTTACTAATGTCCCTTACATAATAGATACTATCAATGTTCTTCTTCCGCTTGGCAAGGGTGATTATTCTGTTTTGGCATATGAAGTTCATCTTCCTAGTACAGCCCCTATTGCCAAACTCAGGACTGCGCCTATCCCCGATTTCAGTAACGCCAATTTTGATGGTTTAAGAAATTATTTAAAGAGTATTGAATAGGCTTATTCCTCCACAGACGAGGTTAATAATTTCTATGGTTATCTCTCCAACATTATCAAGACTGGAGTTAATCATTTTTGTCCCTTTCCGTGTTCCTACCCGGGCAACGACTAAGATCCCACGGCGTTTTATTCGATTTATTAAACTACGTAATCGCGAGTTTCATAAGTAGAAGTTAACTAGCCTCCCATGTTTTTACTACAAGTACCTTGAATTACGAAACAAATGTGCATTTAGCCTTACCAGCCTCAAGCATTGTAGAATTTATAGTTTCCTAAACAAAGCTAAGACTTATAAGAGCCTGCTATTTAAATTTATTAAAAATAAACGAGGGATTACCAACTCTCTTCCACAACTTAAGGATATTCATGGCTCTCCTCTTTCCATGCCTGAAGTCTGTAATACTTTCAGTAAATATTTCCAATCTGTCTTTAATGCTGATTTTACAAATGACCCATTTACCAGTCTCTCACATTTATGCGGGTCCTTTCTTATTTCTCCGGAGATAGTTTGAAATCTTCTTTCCAAATTAAAATCTCTTTCCCGAGACTCGGATGAATTATATCTAAGAGTTCTTAGAGAATGTGCAGCGGAATTAGCCCCGGTACTTTCCCATACGTTTAACATGTCCTTAAACCAAAGTAAGGTACCTGCTATTTGGAAATTAGCTTACATTAGACCGATATACAAATTCGGATGCAGATTCAAGACTGAGAGTTATAGACCCATCAGTATCCTGTCAGCTCCTAGTAAAATCTTGGAGAAAATTGTCAAGTCCCATTTAGTAAACTTTATAGTCGACAACAACCTCATAAACCCTGTTCAGCATGAGTTTATGCCATCGAAATCCTACCTCTCTAATTTATTGACGTTCACTAGTAGTCTTACTAGAATGCTGGAGTACTTTCATTCGATCGACGTCATTTACTTTGATTTTTGCAAAGCATTTGACAAAGTACCCTATTCGGTATTATTGAACAAATTGAGAGCATTTGGAATCAGTCCTCCACTTCTCGATTGGATACGGGACTTCCTCTTCAATCGGCAATTAAGCGTAAAATTAGGCGAGGTCACCTCCGCAGCTGTTAATATTATCTCAGTTGTCCCCCAAGGGTCCGTCCTTGGCTCCTTGTTATTTATAATTTATATCTATGACCTACCTGCTGTTGTTCGTTTGGATATCTTACTGTATGCTGACGATGTCAAGATTTAAAGTTTCAATCTTGAACAACTTCAACTAGACATTTCGAGTATCTACAATTAGTCTATAGCAAATGCGCTCTTTCTGAATTTTTCCAAGTGTAAACACTTTTCTCATGGCAAAACTCTAGGCAATATATTTAGAGCACCAGACTCATCATCCATCACCCAAGTCAATTTGGTTAAAGATCTAGAAGTTACTTTTAACCATTCCCTAAACTTTTCGACACACCATAAAAAAGCAGCTTCTAAGGGATTCCAACTTACTAAGTTCTTTAAGCGTAATCTAGGGAATGTCCCTGTGAGTTGCGCACAGCTACTCTACCAGCTATATATTAGACCCTATTTAGAATATTGTATTCAAGTTACATCCTCTTCCCTAAAAACAGACATTAAACTACTAGACAAAGTACAACGCAGTTTCACTAAAGTCCCTAAACAGTTTAAGAATGTAAGCTACATTAACCGGTTAAAGTCCTTTAAGCTCTTCCCTCTACAAGATAGGAGTCTCCGGGGCAATCTCATCTTAGTTTATAAAATATTAAGGTCAGTTGGTGTAGAACATCCTTTTGTCCTGCTAATGATACTCAAAGAGAGCACCCTTTTAAAATCCCGGCTACGTCTAAACCATTTTGTCGTATAGGGTCATATCCGCATGGAATCTTTTACCGAACCACGGTGTTTCAGCTTCGTCCATTGACTCCTTCAAATCGGAGTATGATAATTATTTTCTCCATGATTAAATCTAATTTTTATATTCTTATATATATATATATATATATATATATATATAATTTTTCGAGATTTATTTTTGTTGATATTTGATATTTTGAACCCAGTACCAAAAGGAGTTTTCTCCTACATAACTTGTGAATATACCTGAAAACCTGAATACCTTGAGTATCCAATTAATTTTCTTATCTGTTTTCGTTCTGTAAAATAAATATTAACGATAGAAAAGATTACCATCTTAATGACAATAAATACCATGTTATAAAAAATTAACAAACTATGGATTTTTGCCTAAGCAACTAGTGGAATTATATAGAGTATAAGTACTACAACAATTTATTGTGTTTTCAATGAACAAAAACCACGAAACTATGATAATGATAAAAGAAAAAGAAAAACAATTAATACCGGTGATCGAAAAATTTTAGTAAAATTTAAAAAATTGCAACAAACCTATTTTGAATATTGTAATAGATAATTTACAAAAATCTAGTTATTTAACGGTGAAAAACCGTACAGAAGAATTTGGTTTAACATGTGAATCACCATTAGTTAAGTCATTTATTAATAAAAAATAAAAAGAATGTAGATTTATGTTTTGTAACAAGTAGATTAAACAAAGATTGTTTTATTGGCGCTCTATATATTATTCTGATAAAACAATGATTCGAAATGAACCATTTGGGTACAAAAATAAAGTACTATGCGGGCTTACTTTTCAAAAACATTTACTTTCGGTAGTTGAAAAAAACATCTACCTTCAACAAATTATGTGTTGGTTTGGTATTAAGTATAATAAACCTATCAAATAGAAAATTATATCCGA
>JAKXYG010000990.1:0-18318 GCA_025895645.1 Cardicola forsteri | reverse complement strand
TTGATTGTTATAATAATAAAAATTATAAAAAATAGTTTTTAATTATTTTCTTTGATAACAAAACCAAAACGCTACATACTTTTAGACATATTAAAAACCAAGGAGCATAAAGAATTTTTCATTTTCCACATACCTAATGTATAGCCTTGCTCCTGTTCCTGTTTATACAAACCTACTGTTAATTCTAATAAAAATAGAAATACCATTTACAGACTATTATCCGATTAGAGATTTAATAGCATTTTTACTCATTATGACATGAACTTCATACATAAGATTTATTACAGTTTGCAAATATACTATTATTACATTCATACTTAAATATTTTTGACTTGTCTAACGCATACTGTGAGTGCCCAAAATACTTAAATAGTATTTGTTTTATTTTATAAAAAACGTGTTCCGGTTGTAAATTTTAAGATAAATACTTGTTTTCCACTATTGTTTTCGCACTCTGTTTAATTTTAGTTAACAGAAAGCACTTTAAAAACGTTATTCTGTGACTCTATTACAAAGATTGAAGGTAATAACACTCATCTACTACGTACAGCTTTGAACAAATCTAAAGACTATGGAAAGACCAAAATTTACCTGCACATGAAAGTCAAAACTAATCAATACAAATACTTACGTCTGTTATACTTATCTAACATATTAACCAATCCAGAATCAAACAAAGTTGATTTTCTAACAAACCTATCAAAGTAGGTATCATTCCATCCACACATTTATTTGAACCAGTTTGGACATTCTACAGTGTAATGTAACTGTACCTTATAATGACTCATTAGTAATTTTGAATTTTTTGTTGTTGAATCACATGTTTATCGTTTTGACTTTATTTATATCCATTGTCATATGACATTCTATTTCATTTTGTTCCCATTATTTTGCAATTTTATTTATTTATTTTTATTGGTGGTAAAAATGCTTTTTTATGTTGAATGTATCTCAAGTGAGATATTGAAACTTAATATAATAATAATAATAATAATAATAATAACAATAAATTCTAAAAAATCTATCAAAATCATTGCAGTGTAAAACAATATTTAAAAATAATAAAAAATTGCATAAAATCAAAAAACGTAAATTATTTTGTTGTTCATATAAATAACAATTGTTTATGTAGATAATTAATTCTTGGTTCAAATTATTTTGTTATAAATAGTTAAACAACGCACTGCCCTATTAAACTTGTTATTATTTTTTAATTGTTTTTATTATTTATTTGAACTAATTTGCACATCCTACAGCATAATGTAACTGTGCCTTATAATAACTCATTCAAAGTGTAGTAATTCTGATTTTTTTTAAATCACATGTTTACTGTATTGACTATATTTATATTCATTATTATGTGATATTCTATTTTATTTTATTCCCATTATTTGTACTACTACTTTTCTTTTAATTTTGTTGTTATTTGTTTTATTGATGGCGAAAATGTGTTTTCCGCTAAATGTATCTCTAGCAAGATATCAAAGCTTAATGTAATAATAATAATAATAATAATTTTTACTATTTTAAATTTCTAAATTATTATCTTTTATAATGCTTATTGACGTTCAGGTAAATAGAAAACATACCTTATTAAACTTAGCATGTTTGGTAAATACATTATTGTTGTTTCAAAAAATATGTTAATAATAAAACAATGCGCTGGACTCCTCACCGGGGAGTCATGGGATTTAGTCCCGCCACTAGTATTTAATGCGGTGCCTTATTCTACTTAATCAAGTGCCTGTTTTTAACAAAGTTTGTTTTATTGACGTTTAAACAATGAAAATTAATGGTCTTTGTATGGCTTATGTGATATCGTTATTAAATAATTACACCACAATATTAATCCTTGAAGGTATTATAATTTATTGAACTAGAATATTAATTTCCGCAAACTATTTGTGCATTATACATTTTAAAACCACATGTACATTTTAGCCACTTTAGCCTGTACAACAGTTTCGCAGATAGTACAATAGTTATCATAAACAAAAGCTACGAACACGCCATAATAATATATATTGTAAACTTTATATTTTTACAGTTACACTACTTGTAAGTAGACAATTTCGAATTTTCCAATTTCAAAAATATTTAAGTATTAAATTATAGTTAAAACATGTATCGTTAATTTATACAAAGTTATATCACAATATATTTATTATTTTAATCGTTTTGTTAGTACAAAATTGTATTACCTTCTTTAAATGAAAAAATTCTCTGACTTCATGTAAAAAATCCAAAAAAATATTCAATTAATTGAACTTTAAACGATTAAAATAATTGCATGTTAAAAAGTATTATTTTAAACATAGCTTTATATTATTTTAATTTATTTAAAATTTTAATAGTACAAGATTATTATGACAACATAAATGTCACTAAAGAAAAAACAAAAATTAGCAATTTTTATTACAGCAAGTATCGACTTCTAATAATGTTTTGGCATTTACAAATGAAATTGTTCAAAAATTTGCTCATTTAAATTTGTGCATAATCTCAAGGTACAAAATGTTCAATGAATTGAACTTTAAACAATTAAAAAATGTATGTTAAAAATAGTATTATTTTAAACATAACTGTCTACTATTTAATTTATTTAAAATTATATTATATACAAAACCCTTTACTTTAAGAATAAGCATGGGGCAATAAGACAACAATTACAGCAAAACAACAACAACAATAACAAAGTCTCGTTGGTATTGAAGATTCTACAAATCGAAGATTGCGCTTTCTTTCGGTTTTACTCAACCTTGTCATCTGAAGCGCTTTGCCATCCAAACGTTGTTTGCCGGAATGGCGTCATCTTTCGTGTTTCGCAATAGTATAAATTTTTACAGAGGCCAGGTTGCCAACCTTGTAGCAAAACCTCCTCTTTTATCCCGGAGCTTGGAGCTGGCTAAATTGAATCATTTCTAATCTAAACTAGGCGGAGATTTAAAATTATAATGATATAAAAATATTGTCATTGGTGTATTAGACACATTTACAAGATTTCCCAAATTAATTTCATTATAGATGAAGAAAATCAACGACTTGTCATCATCACAAGTAGACAAGTACTGCTACGCAATAGAATTATACCCCCAGCGTTTGAAATACTAGATGAAAGGGCTTTGTAAATAAAACATTAAACACGACAAACACAGGTTGAGTGACCGCAACAACTTGGTCAATAATTATTTGGGAATGTCCAATTCACACAACTGTCACGTAACACCAGGCGGACATTGTGGCAATAAGGGTGCTCATATAGATCTATCTTGTTGCATCATGCAATTTCAATATAGAGGTATTATAAAAATAATATTCACAATCAATAATTCGTTTGTGGAGTAAAATGGTTTTTACAATTCGTCAATTCACAAAATTGCACTACACTTCGACTTATATTTTTGATATTTCAAAGTACAATTTTTCGTTTATTTAATAAAAATAAATAACCACTTCCAACCTAGATGTGTAAAAATAGCGCATTATTAATTTCAGTAGACAAAGTTCGAAAGTATAATTTCAAGAGTATTTAGATTTTATTGGTGCAAAATGGCAACTTTTGACAGCATCAACTTCAAGTAGTCGGAATTGATTGTGACTACTATTGCAAATTTTAACATCCTATGCAAGTTTACTTAATTTCAGCATTTATTTGGCCATTTAAACAAATCTTGCTTTTTTACAAAAACATATCTACAAAAGGCACAATACAATGACTTTTAACTTATTTCTACACTTTTTGTTTCTCGAACGCAACAGTCTGAGTCTGAACGCTAGAAATGTTTTAGATGGCGCTCGACATTAAGCTAAATAACCATGAATAGCAGTACCACCACCGGTGCGCCATGGAAACCTATATTTGGCTTCACAAATTGTACACTTACTGAAAACTGTTTCTTTCTGTCAATCATTCAAACAGCAAACCCCAAATGATGTCCAATTGTTGAATCCATTGTGAAAAAGAAAACAAACTGTCAACAGTTCCACCAAGGTGCATTCAATGCCACTGCAAAGCATACTACAATCAGCACGCAACTATTCGAAAATGTATCCAATCGGTTGCTAATTAATAACTTTAAAAGAATTTCCGTAATTTTATTGTACATTATTAAGGCGCAGTGGCACAGGCAGCTCAGACGCCGGACGCGTACTCTAATGACGGTGTTGAATCACGCCGCTGACAATTATCATCAATGCTCAAATGACCGTATCAAACTTCCAATTGCGTGTCTTTTTGTACATCACTTTATGTTGCTTGCCTATTATTAACTAGACATTGAAACAGTACATGATTACAAAACAATAAGTTTAAAACTCTTAGTCTACTTGCATTGAAACACACATTTCCATCTACAATAGAAATTAGACAAGTACACTACAACGTGGGTGATAAGAACATTCACTTTTCTAAATAGCGTCAGAAATTAAATTCAGTTCAATTGAATTCAACTCATATTTTATGTTGCATCATTCTTAGTGGAATGCAAAACAACAGTTTCTTATTCTGTTTTATCCTCTTTAATGAGGAGTCGCTGGTTCTGATCCGTTTTTTCCATTTAGTTTGCAGCTAAGACACTTTGAAGCCACTATGACAACTAAACGGTTTCGGTGTAAGTTTGGGAACTGCCGGATGCCATTCCTGACACTTGTTATCGAAACTTGGAACTGGCTAGATTAGTTTATTTTTCATTCGCTTTAGACAGGGTTGGGGTTTGTGCATTTTCCGTCAAAACAGCAGCCTAATACCTAATGTGCATAGTATCGACTGCTTTCTTTCACACCAGCTGCATTATTGTCGATCATATTTCTGGTTTGGTGTCTGAACAGGAGCATATTGCTAGAGGGATCGTTAATATAATCGATGCTCTATTCATCCTTCCTCGACACTACCTCGACACTTCCCTCGACACTTCGAATCGACCAAAACAAGGTTGTAACGACATTTTTCGTAAGTCCCAGCTGCGTTAAGTACATGTACGTTTAAGTTTTTGGAAGACATGACATAACAAAACTCCAGACTACTATGTTACAACGACAACAGATTCAAACAGGTGCAACTGCATTATAGTTATAAAACGTTGCTTTACGTTTTGTTAAAAAGTATTTTGAAGGTTTGACAGTAGCAATTCGATAACAAGTCATTAAATCAATGCAGAAATTAAACATTGTACAACACTGGGCATATAAATAAGGCAAGAGAGGTGGCGGAAGCGCTCGACACGTAGCTGGATGGACATGTCTTCGAGTCCCATCAGCAGTACTCAATGCGGCTTGTTGTTGAACCTCGATCAATTGCAACCTGCTACAATGTATCCAGTCAAACATTACAGCCATAAACGTCAAATAATAAAACACACACTTATTTGCATAATATGGGTATATTTCAAAATTTAAACACATTCAAACTATAAATTAACTTGCTATTAGACATTATTGGAAAACGCACACGTTGTGCCCAACTGCCACACTCAGTTACAAACAAAATGCATCGAACAACAAACAACTCGCAACAGAACGACAATTGCTGAAGGTCAACGCCAAACATTCGAGTGTCGACACGAATGCGCCATCATAAAAGTCCAATTGCATTTGGACTAAAAATCACAACACGAATTCGAATGTTGCATTGAATTGGAAAAGTGCCGTCATTCGTTTTCCATATATACACAAAAAATGCATAAAAATACGCACACCCGAGAGCATGTACAACTGATATGTTTGATACGGTTTCGATTACTTGGCTCATCATTCACAGATGCACATGGATTGTGACAATTGACAAAATTACACAAAAATACGAATACAAGTTGCAACTGTACAAAATAACAGCCATTGATGCCATTGACGTGGAATGAAATGGGATTGGGTGACAATAAGTCATGCAGATATTAGAAAGCAAAGTGAAGTATGGATTTTATACATTTCGTGTCTGACAAAAGTCTTTGTACATCCACTACAAGGAATTCAAAAAATCGAAAACGCATCATACAATCATTCAATTCACATATGTAAGTAGTCTAATAGACATAATCACACAAGGTATGGTCAAAATACTATGTAATGAACAACTTACATGTTTGCTGCCCGAGGCATTTACGCGCACAATTTCTCACATCCAACTCTGCATTCTCGTCGAATGCGATGCACAACGTGATCAGTGCATCCTTGCCAAAGTCACTGCAATGCATCACACGTCTATTATATAGCCACACGACACTGCAATGTTTGAAATTAGTTCTGCCCAAAAGCAATCCAACCAGCCGCTCATTGGTTGCATGCGATTGTTGAAGAACCAAGTCGGATTGAAAAATAGACAGGGGCAAATGCAGCAACGATTGGTAAACGAACCCCACCCCTCCCCCAACCCCCACCTGATCGCCAACAAGCCAATCCTACGAAATAACTCATCCAAATATGGGAGAAAATAGGTAGGTGGAAAGGGAGCAAAACTGCTCAACACTGAGGCCAATGGAGTGTGTGTGTATGTGTCGTTAGTGCACGAATGTCTATGCGTCGTCATAACAACCCCAATCGCACTAGCAATTGTCCAACACAGCAGTTACCCAAACGTGTGGTAATTTAACAATAATGAACACGACACACGTGGTTTACAATATAGCAAACCAATCAACGTTGACAAAAGTTTTATCATTTCACAGTTGCCATAGTTATCTGCCCACATGTAAACAAACATGCCAATTCTGCATTGTCTCCACTTCAACAAATCAATACAAGCCAGTTAAATCAATTCAATGAGTAAGTCCAATGGCAAATATCGAAAGCATTGGACCATGGTTCCACGCATTCAGTGCTCTCGTTGTTACATTTGACCGCTCACATCCCAATCACGAATCGCAGCTAGTCGACATTATCAAACCGCCCGCTCAATCGTACAGCATTGCAACACAACCCACTCACTTATAATTAAATGCAATTGTCACGTTTTATAAGCCATCCGTAATTAATTGATTTGATTCTGCATAATAATTAATAGGCGCTTGTTGATTGATTAGCGAAGCGTAGTTTGTATAGCAAGTGTAAATAAGAGTGAATGAAAATTGTTGTGTAGCGTAAACGCTTATAGGAAAACAAAGCATCGTCGTTTTAAAATGTATAGCATAAAGTAATACTGCATTTGTTATTGCCGACGTGGTCTAGTGGGACAGCGCTCGACCCGAACATGGGTGAGCATGGGTTCAATTCTCACCATCGGAACTAAATACGGGCCCACGTTCGGCTTGGCTAAATAATGTTTCCTCCGAAACATTCAAAGTAGTATATATGAATTTTAAAATATATATATTTACTTGAAAAATGTACTCGCAAATAGTTTGTATTATTTTCATTATGTTTCGTTTATTTAAGATTGGGTTTGTAGACAGTGTTGCAGTGACACTTGTCGTCAATCGCATGACCCGATACAAAATACACGTGGCGACTGGGTGGTGATGTTGAGATGTGTGTCGGGATGTACTAGTTGACTGTTTTTGGAGCTATTTCTACACCGTTTAGCGGTGTATTCACGTAGTGGATAGTTGACATCACATGGGTTGCAATTCACAGTGGAAATAATTCGATTGCTTGTAGTGTACATTAGTAGGCACGCGTTAGTCGTGTGTCTAAAGACGGAACGTTTTGAAAAATATCGATTCATGTGAGAAAGCGAACTGCATAGAATTATTGAATATATCATTCCCATTTTTACCAGTATAGATTGTTGGTTTTATTAGCTTTAAGATAACTAATTGTGAATGTTTTGTAAGTCAAATTTTCCAACTCGTGTACTTTTTTGACTTGCTTTACTGGTGTATTTGGTGAAAACGAGGTTAAACACATCCTAATAAATGATTAAATTGTATTTTTCTGTTAAATTTATTGCTAAAACGCTTTGTTGATAAGATCATCTTTAGAATCGATTAAAACCAAAATAATAGCAGTAGTGACAGTTACTGCAATAGTATTAGTAATTAATAATAATAGTAACGTTGATAGTTATGGAATATTAAAAATTTTCAATGGAATTTATGTTGCTTTGTTTAACTGACGCCAATTAGATATTTTTTATTTAAAAAACACGCAAACTCTATATTTTAAAATTAATAAAAAACAGTTCTAAATATTTTAATTATATTTTAAATGATAGTATTTTTAAAAAGTGTGGAAAATTTTTTAAGGTGAGGCTAATAAAATAAATAATTAAATTTTGAACAAAAAAATTATAATTTAAAATCGCTAATTTGTATAAATTTTATAAATAAAATTTGTAACACTTTTATTTAAACTAATTTTTTAATTTTATTTTCTACAATTAATTTTTTTTAAATCGGTGCTAGATTAGTGTTAAGAAAAAAGATAGTTGTAATGGGTGGAATGAGAAAATTTATTTATGTAGAAAAAACATTACTATAGAAACAGCGGTAAACGCGGTTCACAAAATAAACTGAAAGATCAAAGGAACCAGTGGAAACTTGTTGTCCCATTTTTTTCTGCACGCGAATGCCAATAATCCTGATAATTTAAATAGTGCTTATAAAATTTCAATTTCTAATGATGGTGATATTCCTAACAGACAGACACGTAGTATATTTTGGACTAGGTGCACCAAGGCACTTAAGCGAACACAGCAACGATAAAGTGTACAGAGGCTCTAATTTTGGTAGATACATGCGAGCATATACCCAGGGTAGTCAAAAGGTATTTTAGAGTATACGTATACCACATGTATCCGTTTGGTTAAAGGAAATAACTCTGACAAAAATGAAGCAGTTCTCTTAATGTTGTAAACAGTGGTGCCGTCACAAGGATACCTTTTATCAATCAAAAACTTTGTTATTTTCCTACATTTGTTATTCTTATAAAGTCATCAACGTTGATTGTTTAATATGCTATGCAACCACAATAAATAAAAAAATTGTAAAATTAATCTATGTATGCTGCGTACATATTTTTTAATTTAAAAACAAATTAACACTTTTAGAATCTTTCTTAAACCATTATAATAAATGTACGTTTATTTGGTTACACTTTTAAGAGTAAACAGTTTAACATTATTTATTTATAGTTTAAATATATGCTCAGTAAATTATTTGAACTAATAATTATGGTAAGTTGTTCCTGGCACACGTATACGTAAAAAGTTGTTTTCATCCATTCTTAATTAAATCTTACTACTTTTGTATTGTTGTTTGTACTGTTTATTTAGACAAGATACATACTTATGTGTCAATTTATTTAAAATTTGAATTCTGAAACATAAAGTAAACACTTCGACATTTAAATCAATGTTATTATGTTTTGAGTGTATCTATATTGTTAAAAAATATTTATAAAACAAAATCAATTTTAGCTTATTGTACAGTAAAGTTCGTATTATATATATATATAATAAAAATTTAAGTCGCAGTTAAAATAAATATAATTGAATAATTTTTGAAGTAATACAAACTTTTTATCACAACTTATAATTGGTTCAATCCTAACCAGTCTCATCCAACAAACGATATATAAAATTCATTTCAACATAAAATAAAGGATCAAAAACTTGGAGGCTTAATTACTTGTTAATTGATGGTTTATTAAGCACATTCAAGTTGAACCAAAACATTAAAAAATAATAAACTTTTTTTTAAATTAATTAAATGTACACATTGATTTTGCAAAAAATATTACGGTAAGATTTTATACCTTTCAGAATGTGTTACAACAGAAATAAAAAAATACATCAATTATTTTATTAAACATTTTTTTAACTTTTCTACGTAGTTTACTTGACCTTCTCATATTCATTTGTTTGTTTTTATAAAATTAATAAAAATGGTATCAAGAGCGTCATTCCAATAATACTAATACTACTAATAATAATAGTAATACCAACAATACTACTACTACTACACTAATAATAATAATAATAATAATAATAATAATAATAATATAATAATAAACATTTATAAATTATATATTTATGTCAATCAAAAACACAAATAAACAAAAATAAATTATTATTGTTATTATTAATTTATTTATTTGTATAATCCTTTTTAATTTAGCAAAGTTTTGCAAGTAATATAAGCCAGATTAGGTTGAAATGTAAAATACAATTCTATAATGAGTCAATTCTAGTGAGTAAAGTTGGGAAAAAAATTAAAATTAAACTAATAAAAATAGTTTTCACATTTAATTGGCCACGTGACCTTTGACCAAAACTATTTTGAGTATGCTTTTACTTTCAATTACTATATATATATATATATATATATATATAAACATGAGGGTTAGGTTAATTAATGTCTTTGTGTTAAAAAACTTTTGAAAAGAATAGAGAAAAGGTTTTATTGTTAAGCATATGTTTACACCTTAGTACATTGTTTAATAAACTTCCATATTTTAATATTAGTTGTTTATTTTAAAAAAATAAAGCAATTATCTGTTTACATTGTTAGAAATAAAGTTATATATATATATATATATATATATATATATATAAACAAAATATTACTCATTTGACACTTGGCTCAATAGAAAAAAGTCATTTGAGAGGTCACCTTTTGTCTAAGATTTCATTTAATAAAATTGCAATTGTGTGGATAATGTACGATTAAATTATAGTCAAATTTTAATGCATTTTTTGCATAATTTTTGTAATAATATCAGTATTAAAAACAATGCGTTGTTATACATTTGTGTTAAAATTAAAGATATTTATAAGTGTTGCATTAAAAGTTTGCTTTGCTTTAAAATAATGCGCATACTACTAACAACAATATTTTATTAAAAATATGTAGATAAACCCTAAAGGACTAACTAAAAAATGACAAAAATACTGTGAACTGTTTATATTAAAAACCTTCGTTTTCTGGCAGTTGCTGCCGTTAAAAACAAAAAAACTTTAGCTGTAGGGTTTAAAATGCATTGTTATGTTAGATACAAAAATTACTAATTATTGAATTTTTTAGTTACATTTTTAAATAGGTAACGCCTTATATTGATTTTTTAATTGTTTATGTTAAGGTTTCTATGGCAATTTTGTTTAACTATATCTATTTTTAATAATTTTTACTTTTGGTTATATACTATAGTCGACTGAGTTAATAAAAAATGTACAATACCTGTCTCCATTGATACAAAATCAATGCATTTCATCTTTGTAAATTTTAAAAAATTGATTATAATGGTTATATTATTAAACAAGTAAAAAAATTTGGGCTACTATAATAAAGTAATATTATGTATCACAAAGCAATCATTACAATAAGGTGCAATACATGATAAATTTATAAGAGATACCGTACACCTATCTCCAAATAAAAATTATTTATTTAAAACACAGTTTATTAAAAATACGTGAATAACAACAAAAAGGCTTTTGCAAAACAATGTAAGATTACTGACTGAAACATCAAAAAAGGTAGAAAACAAAAACTCCAGAATAATTAAAAAAAGCAGTTTAATAAATTTTTATTTACACACAAAAACAATATAACCTAAAGCTAATGCACAACTGTAAGTTAATGTAAAGCAAAGGTCATATACACACACACACACACACACTAAAAAACCACACGTTTTCTAGAGTTCATTAATGGGTAACCTTCTAAATGTACCAAATTAGCAACTAACATTATACGCACACTGACAAAATGTGCACAAATATCCAACTTATCAATCAACACCATCAGTACTACTCAATACCGTCAGGTCACAGATGTTTATCTTATGCAAATTGTTATTTGCTTACAAATCATTCCTTTTAACAAAGCAATTGTATTATATTGTATTATATTCATTTATTAAAAATAGCTTTGTACTCAACACAATAATCCACACACAACTATTGAATCATACTTATAAACTAGTTAAAACAACGACTTACCATCTATCAATTAAAATTGCTGTATACACACTTCCGCTAAATATTTAAACCAAAAACTAACATTAAAATTGACTGCTTTCTAGCCGGCGTTGAAATTGGCTTGCCAGAGTGCACTTTGGTAGAGTAGGAATTTGCCAACGTTAAAAAATCAGATTAAACTAACATAACCTTGCATTGATAGAAAATAAAAATTATGCCTATTAACTTTTGTATATGCTACTAATTAAATCGATTTTATTTATTAAGGTGGTTCTTAAATAGACAAGAAAATTTTATTATTTAAAAAGTCCTAATATTATATTAACCTATCGAACGCAATAGGAACTCTATTAGAAACTGTGAAAGCAAACATTTTTATAAATAATTGTTTAAATAATAACAAAAAAATCCTATTGAAACATCTAAAGCATTGTGTTCACTTTATAAATTCAAAAAAAAGAACATTATAAAATGCAGACCGTGAGTCGAATTAATTTTGTATATTGTCTTCAGTGACAAATATAGCCTTTGGTATATATATATATATATATATAATTTTAATTTAATTATTTTTACTACTTTAAATGCTTTACGGAAAATGCATCTTTTGGCAGTGGACATTTAGCGAAGTCAAACGTGAGTCCGCATTTTGTGCTGCTAGTGGGAATGGGACTCATGTCCACTCAGGTTCATATTGAGCGCTGTCCGCTAGAGCACTCTGGCACGCACACCGAATAACAAACACATTTGGTATAATTCAACCAGAAGCACTGTACAGCTGTTTCATTCCTGTCAGAAGTTATCAAAAGTGCATATATTTTAAGCTTCAATCAGCCTTAAACTCACGTTTTTCAGATGTCAGATGCCTTACCTACTGAGCTACGTATGGTTGAAACAGACCATATATATATATATATATATGCAACTGTTGATAACATATAAAATAAATTCGACTTCGATAGTTTTATTCGATAAGAATAAAACAATTATGAATGCATTGATCTTCAATTTAAACTAAATTATTTTTAAAAATAAGTTAATAAGCAAAAATTGACATATTATTACTATTCGACTGTTTCAATCGTTATCCCATTTTCCTTCCCCCATTTGAGTGGCTATCCGAATAGAATAGCTTTTCGCTATTTCTAGCCCTACGCATCGAATAATCGAACGCATTATTGTTCTATTGGTCGAACCTGATTTGACATAAAATAATTATGCTGATTATTCTGCATCCAATAAAAATACCGATACGTTCACAACAAACATAAAATTTGAATGTAGGTTATTAATGGAGATATTGAACAAATGTTTCCCTTGTTAACGATTACAAACATGATTTGGTAAACTTTACGTAATTTTCTTTTGCTATATTAATTTTGGTTTTGTTTTAAAAATCTTACTTTTTTGTATTGTAGTAGAAAAAGGGTCTACTTTCCTTAGTAAACAATAGATCAAATTTCCGCAGTAGTGACACGAAATGCCCGTTTGACTAGCAGAAAATGGTTTCCATCAAAACAAATATTATATTTAGACAGATAAAATGTTGACCTAAAGTTTAACACTAATGAGTACAATTTATGTCATGTATATTATAAAAAATGAAAAATGATATGCACACTGTTTTTGCTGGAGTTCCTTTTGCACCCAATTATATTCTTGTAAATTGTTTTCTTTACTGTTTCTTTATCAGTAGCACATTTAAATAGTTTTACGCTTTAATTCCTTTTTCAACACTGGGTTGGAATTTGCTAGCAAATGTGTTTTGTATAGAAGGTGATACATTAACAAACTGCTTAGATTACGTTCGAAATATACAGACCATCACCGTAGTGTCAATGCAAAATAACTGACGTTTGTGTCTAACATAAAATATTGTATTTATTTTACTACTACTACTACTACTGCTACTACTGCTGCTACTACTACTACTACTACCACTACTACTACTACTGCTGTTGTTGCTGCTGCTATTACTACTTCTTCTTTCTTTAAAACTTTTCTCTCTTTTATGAGGGGTCGCTGTTTCTGATCATTATTCTCCATTTGGTTCTGTCCGTTGTGTTAATTTTTGTTAGTCCCTTTTCTTTTATATCGGCTTTCACACAATCCAACCATTTTCTCTTTGGTTGGCCACGATTTTTTTTACCTTCCACTTCCAGTGCCATTATTCTTCTCGTAACGTAGTTTTCTTCTCTACGTAGAATATAGCCATACCACCTTAACCTTTTTTTTTGAATTTTCTTATAAGCTTCGATGACTTTCAGTTTTCTTCTAACAACTTCATTTTCTATTCTGTTTAATTTGAACACTCCCAACGACCATTAAAGTATTTTCATTTTTACTAAATTCAGTTTTTTCTCTTGGGCTTTCTTAATACTGCACGTTTTCGATCCGTACATCAGGGCCGGTCTCACTGCGGTCTTAAAAATTTTATCTTTTGTCCTTACTGTTATCTTTCTGTCGCACAGAACCCCTGTAAGTTTCCTCCAGTTATTCCATTCTGCTTTTATTTTTTGCGCAATCTCTGCATTCAAATCTCCATTCTCTTCTAGTGATTAACCAAGGTATTTAAACTTTCTCACTCTCAACAATTCTTGGTGTTGCATTTTGATTTTCTTACCATTTTTTTTGTTGTAATTGTATACACTGTTTTTTTTTTGTTAATTCTTAATCCAATTTATTTGTACCATCTTTTAATAACAATAGTTTTAGTGCTCACTATATATATGCCCCATTAAATAATTAGAAAATGGCCCTATAAGTAATATACATAAAGGATAGAAGTAGCCAAAATGTTGGATATGAGTTTAACTTATGCCACCGGAACTAAATGTGTACCATTATGCAGTTTTGCTTAATACATATTCGTCAAAAAATGCTTCTTTCCAAACATTCAAGTAATAAATACAAATAAAACCAAATACTACTACTACTACTACTACTACTACTACTACTACTACTACTACTACTACTACTACTACTACTACTACTACTACTACTACTACTACTACTACTACTACTACTACTACTACTACTACTACTACTACTACTACTACTACTACTACTACTACTACTACTACTACTACTACTACTACTACTACTACTACTACTACTACTACTACTACTACTACTACTACTACTACTACTACTACTACTACTACTACTACTACTACTACTACTACTACTACTACTACTACTACTACTACTACTACTACTACGACTACTGTTACTACTACCAATGTCTTGCTCTAACCCCGGATTGTGAAAAAGGATAAAAGTTAGAACATTCATCTGCTGACTCTAATTTTGTAAAAAAAGATTTCATTGTTGTTAGAGATAGAAGAGGAATAATGATGTAAAATGTATTTGAAAAAAACTCAAATTAGAAACATTTACCTGTTTCTCAATGTCTATAAAAAGACTTCAATTAAGCTACATATAGTGTAAAATTTTTAAAGCAATTTTATGGTAATTGTATATAAATATTTATTTAACAATATATTAGAATAAATTAATTTTTTAAATATAATTTTTTAAGTCTAACTGTTTCGCGTAAGATAAATATATTTTAATTTTTCAATGTTTAGCAAAACTTACATTAACAATGTTAATAGGAAGCATTTTATTCTGTACAAAGTTTATTTTTGAAAGCGTTTAATAACATATATTATGCTAACTTTACTTGTGCCACCCTAGAATATTAATGAACAGAATACACGAGTTTATCAAAAGGTTTTTAAATTAAAAATTAAAAATAAATAATTTATACTAACTTTTAAAACTCAACTTTTTTTTTCCAAAAACAGCATTTTTTTAACAATTGACGGTTTTTTTAATTTGATTAGTAATTATTTTCACAAACTCAAATATAGATTTTGTGAAAATATACAATGTCTATTATAAAAAACTAATTACAAAAAATAATAAAAAAAACAATGTGGTTTCAAAATGTTTAAACTACAAACATAAATTTAAATCTAAATAAAAGGTTATTTTTTTTTCCGATTTTCGAATACAATTCTTTAAAAACCTTATCATATTTATATTAGGGTTGTTTAGAAAATGACGGCTAATTATTCCACGTACTTTTTATCATTATGACTATTGGTGATAAACACCCTCCATCGGTTATTATTGCCCAGGGTAGTTAAAACTACGAAAAGTTAGCAAAAAAACATCAATTGTTACAATGTGCACTTAATAACCAACACCTGAGGTTTGATAACTTTTAATGCTATTTACATCCCCAAATTAAACCCATCTAGTAATCTCTATTAACTGCAAACAGTAAGCAAACGGACGCCCTATTAAATAATTTATTTGGATGAGAGGGTTTAGCATAAATAAAAGGACTGAGTTAGTGTGCTACAATGTCCGTCCAAATTTTCCGTTGACCACCTGGTCTTCTTTACCATCCGGGTAATGGTTGGGTTTCTATAGCTATTCTGACTGGATGAATGGACAATCTACATAAAATATAACCAATCCATTTTAATTGTCATTCTCTTATTGTAATAAAAATACATGACCGATGAATATCAAGTATCTTACAAATATCTGGGAATAGTCGAAATATTTTATTAGTTATTAAACGAGTGCGTTCAATAGAGGACAACGAGCGAAACCATATGGATCTTGAACAGCATTGCTCAAAATGAATAAGCTTTTGTGTATCCACTTGGGTGAGAGTCCAAATTTTGCAAGCACAGAGTAGAATAGAACGCACTAAACTCTTACATATTCTAATCTTGGTTTTAATAAAAATATTACTTTTGTTCCATAAAAATTTACTTAAACGTCCAAAAACTGCAGCAAAGAGGCGAATACGACGCCGAATCTCTGAAGAGCTGGATTCTTTGTTATTTATGGTCAAGCTTTTTGAAAAGTTAATTTAGGTAATTTTTGAGTGTTGTATATTTTTGCATTGTTTTATTTTTAATGTATACATGTAACAAAATAATGTGTACTCTAATAAATTTCCGACAATGTTTTTACAAGATACAATTTTGAAACTTGTAAGCCCCAAATAACAAAGATGAAAAAGTGTTTACTTTTCTTGTGTAAGTTTAAAATTGGATCAAACAGCTGCCAATATGAACGAAGTATGGGAAGAAAAATTGACAATCAATTACACAATTGGAACAAAGTTTTAGAAATTTTGTAGCGGTTAGGGCAATATTAAAAGTAAAGTAAATAGACGACGGCCATGCAGTAAACGTTTGAAAGTAGTTGCCAATACAACAATTGGCAAGCAACGTCTGAATTTACGCAAAAAAGTAAACATGTTTTTTGTTAAGGATTTGCATGCTTGAAAAGTATATTTTGAAAAAAAAAATTAAAAAGAAATTTATCATAGAGTACACAATTTGATAGTTTTGAAAATTATACTTTAATTTATTTCCAATCCAATTAGGGTAATAGTCACGTACGTGAGAAAGATAGAAACAAACATTTGTTGCATACTGTGTTACTTTAATTCTATATTTGTTTGAACACAAAACTCTTGTTATTCCAATTTTAATATAAAATTAAATTAAATGAAATTTATTAATAAACATTATAGCATCATTTAGTAAAAAACTATTTATTTATAAGATATTTTATTAGATTTAAACAAACAAACAAACAAACAAATGAATGAATGAATGAAAACTAACCAACATGTGGCATGTGGGTATAGATTTTTAAAACAACCCCCAATATTTATATGTCGGTTAATGTTTCTCAATAATAATGTTTACAATATCAAATTTAAATTACTTAGCAAATGTTTGTGACACATGGCTCAGAACTGAACAGTTGATAAACTTGCACCAAGGTGGGGTGTGGGGATGGGGAGTGGAAATGAACTCTATTGCCGACACTAAATTTTTGTTTGACTGTGCAAAATGTTTACTTACTGGAAGCGTTCCTAGCAAAGAAAGAAGATAAAATAATACATTTTCTGCCGGGGTGGTCTAGCGGTACAGCGCTTGAATTCGAACCTGTGTGGACATGGGTTTGAATCCCATCACCGGCACTAAAATGCGGGCCCACGTTCGGCTTCGCTAAAATGTCCACTGCTGAAAGATGTTTCTTGTAAAACATTCAAAGTAGCAAACATTAAAAAAATATATTTAAGTAACAGGTATATAAATTTGGTATTTTGCATTTTGCAGATACGTAAAAAAGTAACATTTATGTGTTTTGAATAACACGGTAATCTACGTCGTCGGTTTAACTATGCTAATATAATCGTTTACAGTAAATCCCGTTACGTATGATAAAGTTAATAGACGCGCAAATAATGAGTCAAACAGGTTTTAAACAAGTGGATACAAATTAATGTACATTTATTCAACTACTATATATAGAACAAAATTAAATTACTCAACCTTTAAATATGAACCAGTTGACATTATATATATATATATATATATATATATATATATATATATATATATATATATATATATATATATATATAT
>JAKXYG010001113.1:30000-35963 GCA_025895645.1 Cardicola forsteri | reverse complement strand
GCTAAATTGTAATAATGCAATTTAATTTGTGCATAAAAATATTTTGGCTATAATTATTAATAATTTATTTATAAGTTTAGACATTTTAAAACAAAAGTGGATCACTTAAATTAATTTATATAACTTGCAAAAACAATTATTATTGCAAACAGGTCTTTGTATTAAATACAAATATTTAACATTTTAGACTAATTAGATTAAAAATTGCTTAAACCAGTAACATATCTGTAACAATTATTTTTATACAAGATAATAAATTATAATTTTTTGCAAACACTTTGATAGACGTTTTAATTTATTAAAATAAAAATAAAAAAGTTCAATATATTATTTTAAAACATATATTGCATACAAAAATTAAAAAAAAACAATGAGAACATTTTTACAAATAATTTTTCTCATAAATTATTTATATTTTAATAAATTTGTTTATGCAATATGTATATATATATATATATAACTTACATTATTTAAGAAACAAATCGTTTGTTAAATTGTTTAATAAAATAAAAATATATAAACAAATCTCTTTATAAATTTGAAGTTAATAATAACTATATTGTTGTTTTGGAATAATAATAAATTAATGTGAACAAATAATTTTAATGTAAAAATAATTAAATCAAAATAATAATATTTTTAATAAATTAATAGTTGTTGTAATTTTTACATATTTAAAAAAACTCTAAATCGGTTTATAATTTATATTTATGTTACCAACTGAGTTAGGTCATATTATTAGTTTATATAAATAAACTAAGTTTAATAAAAAAACAATAAAAGTTTACAAAAAATATTTTTTTAATAAAAACATTAATAAAAATTAATTTTTTTAAAAACATTATTTTAAAAAATTTAATTTACATTATGGTTTACAATTGTTTTTAATAATAATAAAAATCTTAAGTGTTTATTTAATAATTCATTTTAACTGTAAATTTTATATGAACATTGTAAACACGTTTTTTATAAACAGAAAACAAGGATTAAAAATTTTATTAAAAATTATAGTGTGAATAGTATTTGTAGCAAACCTCCAAAGGTGCAATAATATCTTCTTGTGTATCGACTCCGTAGGAACGCCGCTTTAGCAACCTTACGTAGGTTCATTTCGCGTTTTGGCTAAATATAATAAAACCTTTGCATTGAATAAATGGCCAGAAAAATATTATCATCATTCATAGATCGAAGGTTGTTTACGTGGAGGAGGAACGCCCAATCTTTAACTCGACACCTATAGACGATTCCTAAAACACCTTAAATGATACGTCATTCCCGTCTTAACCGCAAATAAAAACATATCTATTAACAGATTTTTTTTTCTAGCTACCTTTTTTAAGCCTCCCACCTCAGAAAAGAGACAGCCTTTAACCCGCTCCGGTAGAACAATTAAACCCCAGTTCAATTGGCGGACTACGTATGTGTAGTAAACTTTTAATTTTTTTGTACAGGGACGCTCCACTGCCGAAAACCATCAATTTTAAAATATCTCAGGTCCATCTTTACATGCTTGATTATTAGCCGATGTCTTCGCCTATCTCCGTTATCCCTGATTCATATCAACGATCGCTGCCTACCTACAATATCGGAAAGTTTCCCGCCCTTTTGAAAGCCCACTTATCAAACCTTAATCAATGTCTCATTTTCCAGCAGCAAAATTACCAAAAGATTCACTACAATCTAGAAATTGTCCAATTCGTTGCATTGTCGCTATCAACTGCTGCCAGCCGTGTACAAAACAATGTCCGTCTCAAAGATTCAACCCTCTAGATCGACCGCCATTTGTCCCAAGTCAATTCATCAACCTCCAATCTATTAAAAGGGGCATATGTAGAGATAACAATTTGCAAAAGTAATATAAAATATTATTTTATTATAAAAGTAGCATTTTATTTCTAGAGACAATATTTAAAAAAATATTGACAATTTTTCTTTAAATGTATCATTAACGTTTTTTGGTGGGAACGGCTATATACAACCGTTTCCACATCGTTCATAAGTCAGTTTTAGTCCTGTCTTTTTAGCATTTATTTAAATTCCAGTTGTTTTCCACTTTTTTGGTTCTGTAATTTGGCAATAAACGTTTTTTTCATGTCTTGCGTTATTATTTGTAATTCCAAATAACCGGTACTAACTTAGATTTAAGGAGAGTCACCTGGTACAAAAAGCACGCAAACTTCTTAAGCAAAGCGGTTGCACTAAACCGCTGTTAGAAATCAATCGAAATTAACTCAGTATACTCAAACTCTAAAGATTAACTTTAAAAATAATATTTTAAATAACGTGTAAATTATTATTACAACGTAGTATTTACTTTTAATTAACATTTTACTAAACATTTAGAACAAATTTTGAAATGAATATTACAAAATAATTTTTTTTAATATTTAACTATGTTTATATAATTAAAATTATTTATTATTTATTTTTAATTATTATGTAATTAAATTAAACCGATATACTTTAATGTCTATTCAAAACGTAATAATTTAATATAAAATAATTATGAGCAACATATGCTTTCACTCACAAAAATATTCACAGAAAAACGTAGATTTTTCCAGGTTGAAATAAAACAAATGGGGTTAACAGTTTTTGCATTAGCATAAAATAGCGTTTTTATTTATAAATTTTATGTATATATTGTGGTGCAGATGTAAATTGTAATTGTAATCATATAAAAATAATTTATTAAAAATTTTAAAATAAGGACTAGGAACAATTATTTCTATTTGCTTTTGTGAAAATTTAACAAGTCAATATCTGAAATTATCATTACAATTTGTTAAAAAATAGATTTAAAGAACTTAAACCGGTAGAATGGTTAAATAACAAATAAAACGAATGCAACAACAGTTTTGTTAAAAACTAGAAATTGTATTAATATTTTAATTAAAATTTAATATGTTTTATTCATTGCTACCAGATAACGGGCAATTATCCAGTTGAGTATAGCATTTTAAAAAGCCACTTATATATATATATATATATATATATATATATATATCTTATAAAAATAAGCATGGGGCAATAAGACAACAATTACAGCAAAACAACAACAATAACAAAGTCTCGTTGGTATTAAAGATTTTGCAAATCGAAGATTTCGTCTTTTTTCGGCTTTCACTCAATCTTGTCATTTGGTAACTTTGCCATCCAGATACGTTGTTGTTTGCCGGAATGGTGTCATTTTTATTGTTTCCGCAGCAGTACAAATTTTTATAGAGTCCAGGTTGTCAACCTTGCGCTCAAACCCTCCTCCTTTATCTAGACATGGGACTGGCTAGATTGAATCATTTCTAATCCAAATCAGGCGGAGTTAAAAAACCACTAGACCGCTTTATGTTAAATATTGTTGTACATTTTAATAAATATTAAAATAGTGTTTAAACAATTAATATTTTTAATAAACAAATTACTGTGAATAAAGTAATTTATGCAATTTAAAAGTTATATATATATATATATATATATATATATTTAAGCTAACAAAGTAACCACATAATTGCTTAAATAAAAGAAAATTTGTCTATTTTCTTAATACTGTATGACATAATAAAAAAAAGTAATTAACGCTGTTATTTTAAAAACAAAAAATAAAAAATAAAATTTAATAACCGTGCCGTTTAAGGTTATTGAATCCGGAAGTATACAATGACTTATATAGTAAAGTACTATTAAAAATATTTTCTTACTTATTAAATCGATAATAACGTAGCAGCATTTGAGGACACTGGGCAATTAGAATTAATCAGATTTACTATAAATAATAAATTTACAGAGTCAAGTTCAGTGGTTAAAGGCGCTGGCTTGACACCAGATAGAACATAAGTTTAACTTTATGTGTGTGTAAAACTTGAAAGGTGTGCGCTGATGATGATCGCAAATAAGAATGAAACAACTGTGCAGTGCTCTTGATTAATTTAAAACCAAGTGGATATATTATTCAAGTAAATATGTCAATAAATAAAAAATAATCCTTTAAAAACCCATTAATAAATTAACATTTTTTAAAATAATAAGTTTCATAAAAATATAATTGTTGGAGCAAAATAACATTATTTTTCTTTTAAAATACATTGCATATTAATATTTTATGTAAAAAATGTTTTTTTCAAATCTATAAATAATTTTATTGTAAATATAGGTAGTGCATTAAATAAATATTGTTGAAATTGGCAACAATTTTAGAATTGGAAAAGATATTAAATTTGTTAATATTTTTTGGTACAACTCTATAATTTTATTCATTATAACAAAAATAAAACAAATATGATGCTAAAACCGGATTTCTATTAACTAAAACCCATATTGTTATTTCAATTCATTTAATAACAGAATTTGGTTTACAACTATTAATTATTATTTTCTACAACCATATATTAAAATAAAGCATGAAAAAAAAACACAATATAAATATATATATAATGGTTAATATTTTTTTACTACAATGCCTTATAATTATTTCAAAAATTATTTTACCAAATTACGTATTTTAAAGATTATCTGACTCTTTTTCACATCGTGACATCATTACAATTAGACAAAAAAATTACTTGGTCAAATTCTACATTTACCGTCCAAATTACCAGCAAGAACAATTTTTGAACAGACAATAATAAAGGAAAGGTTGGGATAGATCACAAAAAGGTTGACTAAATATTATGTGAAAAAAATTAAATGAAATGACTATTTCATGAGGGATCAGAGAAAACGTTTGGCAAATTGTTCGAATATATGGAAAAATATTTTCCCATGCTTGTTTTTAAATTATACTACCTTGTTGTTGATTTTTGCTGTACCTGTTATCTTATTGCCTCGTGCTTATTTTAAAGTGAAAGGGTTTTTGTAATACTAATAACAACACAAGGATTTAGTTAAGCGCACATGTGACAATTCTGTAACTTTATGTGTTGTAGAATGAAAGGGTGAATTGGTTCCAAGAAGGCTACGTCGCTGATTCCACAAAATTGGACAGTGGGGCGATTTAAATTCCAGAAAACTGATAAAATTCATTGTTTCTTTGTAGAGCGACATCTTCTACCCAGCACATTTGTTGCACAGTCTGTAATTGTTTTATGAAACAATTTCCATTGATCATCAGACTTTTCTACCCTTTTCAGATTTTGAAATGTATTTTTAAGGAATTGTAAAATTTATTTGAGATATTTGGCTGTTTAAGCTTCTCACACGAAAATGGATGTAATTTTTTTATGTTTTCTATTGTCTTTAATTTTAAACAAAATTTTCCAACAAGATTGTGATCAGAACCAACATCTGCACCGCAATATGCACGTACATCTTACAATGAAGATCGCCATTTTGTGCTAATACAAATGTAATCAATCTCGTTTGTTGTTTTTCCGTCTGGAGAAACCCATATTGTCTTGTGTATATTTTTGTGAGCGAAAAATGTGTTTCCAACACTCATTTGACAATGACTACTTAGCGTGATTTAGTGACAGTTGATCTAATTCCCCCAATATCTACTTCAGTGTAGCGCTCGAGTTTGGACCTCGGTGGGCATGGGTTTGAATCCGACCACCGGCACTAAAATGCGGGCCCACGTTTGGCTTTGCTAAAATGTCCACTACTGAAAGATGTTTCTCGTAAAACATTTAAAGTAATAAACATAAAAAATAGGAAGAAAAATGTTTATAAACAAATTTACAGAATCAGACCACGGAAAAAAACTAAAAACTAAGATGAAAGCGGAATATAATTAGATTGGAACGAATGTAATCAATGGTGTGGGAACGGTTGTTTATATAGCTGTTCCCACCAATATAAGCCATCGATACATTTAAACAAAAATGTCAATATTCAAAAAATATTGTTTTCAAAAATTGAATGTAATTTTTGTAATAAAATAAAACAATATTGTTTATTATTTTTGATTCCAATTTTCTTCGTCAAATATCACCGTTACAAGATTTATAAGTAATAATATTAATAATGATAAT
>JAKXYG010001113.1:7500-25000 GCA_025895645.1 Cardicola forsteri | reverse complement strand
CTAACCACACTTATTATTATATTATTATTACAAAACCCTTTTGCTTTAAAAAAAAGCATGGGGCAATAAGATAACAATTACAGCAAAAATTAACATCAAAGTCTTGTAATTCAAAGAAAACATGAGAAATCGAAGATTGAGCTTCCTTTCGGCTTTCACTCAACCCTGTCATTTGTGTAACTCTGTCATCGAAATACGCGCGATCACTTCTTTGCTGTTGTTTGCCGGAATGGTGTCCTCTTGTATTGTTTCCGTAGCAGTATAAATTTTTTACAGAGGCCAGGTTGCTAACCTTGTTCTCAAACCATCCTCCTTTATCCAGGCTTAGGACTGGCTAAATTGAATCATTTTTGATCCAAACTAGGCGGAATTGGAATTGGTTAAATTGGTTCATTTCCAATCTTTTCTAAGTGCCTACAATTGTTGAATAGATGGCAAACGCACTTGCAACGACGTGGCAGCTCCAATCACCAAACCGAGCGATTGACCCACTAATGACGTCTGAACGGTGACAACAAGAAATTGAAAAAATCGCAGCCATTCGGCGGGCTGTTCGGTCATCCAATAAGTAATACTCGAATAGACAATGGGAAAAAATATCTGGAAAAACAAGGCAAAGAGAATTGTTTATTATTGATTGTTGTTGTAATTTTTTATTTTATTTTATGTAGGCTACTGTGAATGTTTTGCAAGAAACATCTTTTGAGCAGTAGAGATTTTAACAAAACCGAACGTGAGCCCACATTTTGGTAGGATTTAAACCCCGATGCCCACCGAGGTCCAAATCAAGCGCTGTACCGCTAGACCACCCCGGTTTAGAATCTATTATGGCTTCATTCGTTCATTATTTCTATACTTGTACGACATATTAAACAATCGATTTCAATGGCATGATAGGCGTAACAAACGTACGGTAATGTAAAGTCACTACTGTTTACAAAAATTGACTGGGCTAAGGGAGATATCCTTAGCCAAGTTGCTAACCTAGGGTTCAAACCCTCCTTTTATCCAGGCTCGGGACTAGCTAAATTAATACATATCTAATCCTCTCCAAACGACGTTATAAATGCGCACCACAACATAGCTATTAAAATTTGTATTAAAAATACTTTGCCTATAACGCAGTTGAATTTTAACACAAAGGTTCCTTTAAAACACAATGTAAGAATAGAAAGAAACACTTTGCACAAATTCATTTTTACTAATTTAAATGTTTTGACGGGAAATACATCTTTCGCTAGTGGACATTTTAGTAAAAGTAAATGTGGACTGCACTACCAGCATCAAAATTGTATCTCATCTCTATCCATAACGCACCTAATTATTATCAAAAAGATTCTTTGAACTAGAACAACCAACTGTAGTTAAACTTTTAATTGGTACTATTTTAAATGTCATACGGCAAATGCATTTTTCCGTAGTGGACAATTGAGTAAAGCCAAACGTGGGCCCGCATTTGGTGGGCCGGTGGTGGAAATCGAACCGATGCCCATCCAGATTCGAGTCGAGCGCTGTACCGCTAGATATCCCCGACACAATATACATATGCTCCTTTTGTAATTATTGTTTGGAAAGCACTAATAAATGAATTTATAAATGCTTGTTTATTTATGCTTATTTGGTTGTTTTGTGACTGTGTGTCGATTTGGCACTTGCTTGAATTTTGACTGTAATAACGTGTAACAGTTCGCTGTAAGCTGTTTTCTATTATAATTAACATTGTGTTAATTATTATTATTGTTGTTGTTATTATTATATAACATTCGTTGTTGTTATTGATAGTGTACTGTATCCTATATTACTATTAAATTCATGTTGATTTATGTATATTGATGTATATTTAAGAGTTGTCGCATTTATATTAATATTATGTTGCAGAATCAAACGTCAATGATTATCATTTTATTAATAAAGAATATTCTATATTCGTGAGTTTTACTTTAACGGACATTTGAAGAACGTTTATTGAGTATCAATAAAAAGGTTATCTGCAAGTAAAACAAAGGTAAATTGGTAATAAGGGCGTTTGCGTAAAGACTGTCCAACTTGATCAAACAAATCAATTGTAAGATACGGAATCTTACACCCTTTTTCAGGTGGGCAATGCACGAAATTGTTAAGTTGTATCGAGTTATAGTCACAACAACAACAACAAAAGTTGGTGGCAAAGCCACCTCTTTATTAGTTTTAAGTTCTCAAAGCATCACGAACAATTCCTCGCCATTGTTCACGGTTTTCGGAGACGAGCACAGATATGTCAGTCCAGCGACTTTGCCATTGTTTCCAAGATAAAGTCCCGGCCAAAATAAGGTAAAGATCGTCCCGAACAGCGTCCATCCAAGTACGTTTTGTGACCACCTTTCCTTTTCTTCCAATCGGCATTTGGACAAGCCAAAGTTACGGAACGTGAAATTGCATCAGGATTTTGACGAAAAACGTGACCAAACCAGCGCAATCTACGTTGTGACACCAAGGAAGGAAGTTCATGGAATTGGAAGTCATCTCGAATTTGGCGGATACTGATCTTTTTTGTCCAGTCCCTTAATACGGATGATGCGAAATGGTTGTTGGGTCAAATGCATCTGAGACATCTTGCCTCAAATTTGTTAAGCTTCATGATCTCAGACTCTGTAAGAGTCCAAGGTTTCAGCTGCCTACAGAAGCACAGTGCGAACCAATAAAGAGAAAATGTTCATCTTTGTCACGTTTGCATCATTTCTATATTTCTACATCCTATTGAACAATAAACTCTTACAACTCTTATGGATCATCAACACACCAAATGTATAATAATAACAAAAGTTTTTAGTTGATAGACCGCATTTATGTGGAGAAGACACCGCTTCATACTCTTCAAAACATCACGGTTTCTTTTTAAATAAATAAAATAGAATAATACAAGATAAACACAAAAAAATTGTTTCAAAACCGAGCAATACTTGTCGTCCATTCACAAACGTACTTGAAATGGAATGTCGGCAAGCGATTTGGCAAGATAATAGGCCTTCAAACTGTACCAATAATTCAAATGTTCGCGGAAAAATATCGATATTTCGAGAGGAACTGTATAGTCAAGTAGACAAAAACCGTCACATTTTATTTTGAATTGTCAGATTTACTTGGATAATAAATCAAATTGGTTTTCAAGTCAACTGGGAGCACTGTACTTATTTGGAATTATCAGCAGTGCATACCCCTTTCAAGTTTTACACACACACACACACACACATAAACTTGAACCCACGAATTATCTGGTATCAGGTTAGCGCCTTAAACCGCTGACCTACAGGTGGTTGAACTTGAACCTGTAAATTTATTATTTATTTGATCAATTCTACTTGCCCAGTGTCCTCAAATGCTGCTACGTTACTACCGCTAACAAGCAGGTAAGTGACAAAAAGCTCTCAAACAAAATTGTATTTATTATTTTATTTCAAAAGCCTTTTACTCTGGAGAGCATAGGACAACGCAAGATTGTTCCATATAATGATTGTACATTATATTTTCGGCTTTGGAAATTGAAGTTCCATTAGGATTTAGTCAAACCCATTCATCGCTTTTTTGTCATAGTTTATAATGAAATAGTGCCCTCTTGTTGTTACTTTAGCAACATGTACTTTTCGGTAGATGATAAAACCAACCAAAGGAAAAAGAACTTAAAAAACTCCTATTGGTTAACCTTCGTGAGTAAGTGTGAGTCACGTTGGTGCATTCTTCTATCAAAAGAGGATTGTTGACCTTGAAAATGTATATAAGGTGGAAAAATCAATATTGACATAGCACTATACGATTTGTATTGCGTTATCGTCCAAATTTAGTCACAGATTGAGAAACTTTTCCATCCCCAACTTACGAGTAATCACACACTCATACAAAAGGTTGTCTGACTCTTATTGGCTCCTCCTTTGGCAACTTTTTCCCACGAGTTGATTTTATCATATACCGTTTGAGTAACCTGACCTCTGTAAACCAAAATATTGCTAAGCGAACAACACCAGTAAAACCTGATTCCAATGACAGGGCTTGACGAAATCCGCGAAAAGAATTTCCAATTTTCAATATGCACAATTTAATGTACAATCATATGGAACAATCTTACATTGTTCTTTTGAGTGTTGAAATAAATAAACATAACATAACATAATGTAAGTTGATTCCAAGTTTGAATAGCTTCTCTAATTCCTATACAATAAGGTTGTCCGATGTGAACTGAACTTGGTGGGATAAATGTAGTGTGTTAGTTTAAAACACTGCACCCTTGCGACGACGCTGGCGTTTGTTGGAATTAACGGGTTGACGCCAGTTGACTGATCCACAAGCCTAACCGGCTATACATATGGTAAATAGATACCTTGAGATGTATGCTAGCATCCATTCACTAAACGGAAATCTAGTAAAAGTCTAGTTATATTGCTATGCACTCGGTCCCTGCTGTTATTAGTCTAGATGCCTGTTGGTACCTAGTCCAGAATGTATCACATAGAGGTTAAACAGTCAGGAATATTACCACTGCTAAAATCGTCAAGACCATTAACATTTCTGAAATAAATAAATAATGATAATCATTAGTTATTCGATCCAAACTCACAAGTCATGACGGTGGGCATAAGAGCGGCAAACATAAGAAAAAGTAAACTGAAAAATATGAATGCAGCATTGCTAATTACTTCCGAACCCAAATTTCCAATTCGGAAATAGAGCAAACCAATGAGGATTCCAACAACAATGTGAGATACGAATCGAAGATGCGTCAATGTCTGCGAAATAGAAGGCACAATAAGATTTATCAATGGGGTATGAATCGTCAAGTTTACCTGAATAATAACAAAATCCACTTGGTTGCAATCATTAGCCACACACACACACACGAACTTGAATCCACGCCCTAACTGGTGTCAGGCGAATGCCATAACCACTGGGTAGTTGAAACGGACTCTGTAAATCAATGCTGTGTTACTACCGGTTTAGTAAATGAATGATCTCTTCCACTAGGGATTATACCACATAGGACCGTGGATACTGCACAGGTTTAATAGCCTATATGACACGGTTCGGTTATGTTTATTAATGGGATTTCAGGAGTGCAATATTAGAATTGTCAAATACATTCGAATAATAAATCCAATTGGTTTTAGTCAACCAGGAGCACTGTACAGCTGTTTCACATCCTTGTTTGAAATCACCAACAGTGCATACACCTGTCACTTAAACCTACGCCCTAACTGGTGTCAGGCAAATGCCATAATCACTGAGCTATGGGCAGTTAAAATAACCCTGTACATTTACTAGTTATAGTAAATCTGATCAATATTAATGAGTCGAGTGTCATCCAATGCTGTACGTTACAACCGCTAACAAGGGCTTATACCACATAGATCCGTGCAAACTGCACAGGTTCAATAGCCTATATGATACGATTCGGTTATGTTTATTAATGGGTTTTTAAGAGTAAATTATTGGAATTACTGGATTCACTTGAATAATAAATCCACGAGATTTAAAGACACTACTAATAAAAACCCATTTTTTTAATTATAAAATCCTTGGAGTATATCCACTTGGGATAAACATCCCCACTGGTTATCATCTCCCAGGGTAGCCTGCAAATTATCAACTTTCACAACGTGCACTTAATGAACGACACTTGAGACGTATACTGACTTTAAATGTTAACTGTATCCCAAATTAAAATATCTTTAATGTGCCCCACTTACTTAAAAAGGTAAACAATTAAACGCCCAGTTAAGCCATTTATTTGGGTGGAGAAATTTACAATATAAATAAAACCAAGTATAAAAAAATATTGCAAAACAATGTTAATTGTATTCATCCTTTTTATGCCTATTTACTTAAAACTTTCTTTACAGAAATATGAACGAAATAATACATTTTCAATATTTTGTTTTGAAATAACTGTTCAAAAATTTTAAAAGACATACATCAATAACAACCGTTATTATATAAACGGAATTATTAAATACAATTAATATAATATTTCTAATAATTAATAAATTATTAATTTAAAATAATTTTTTTATATTTTTGATTACTATAAATTTATGTTTTTTAAGCACAAAATTTAACGTTGTAATTGATTACTTTAATAAAAAAATTCAGAATAAAATTTAAAACATATTTTATGAGAAAAAATTAATAGATTATTTTTTTTATAATTATATATTTTTTAGAATATCAATATTAAAATATAGCTATGTTAGTTAAAAATTAAAACGTTAATTAAAGATATCATTTAAAAAAACGATAGTTTTGTATAGATATATATATGCTAATTGTATATTCAGTAATATGAAAGCTTATATTATTATTATTATTATTATTATTATTACTGTAAAATTAACTTATGTGCTTCACTACAAGTAACTTTCAGTATACAAAATGCGGTACAATTACAATATGACTTAATTAGTAGTAATCATAATATTTTATCAAAAAAAAAATCAAATACTCCATCAGCGCTCAAGCATAATTTTATTTATTATTTTATTTCACAACCTTTTTGTTCTAAAGAGCTCGAGGCAACGTAAAATTGGTTCATAAAAATTAAATTGCTGACATTGAAAATCGTGTTTATGGAAGATGGAAATTCTATTCGGATTTTATTAAACCCCATCATCGGAATTATAATGCTTTCACTTCTTTGCCGTAATTTAACGAAATTATGCCTTCTTGTTGTTTCTTTACATATGTTCGTCTTTTACAGATAACTAATTATGCGCTCAACCGGACTGAGGACCAGCAGTTGAAACAGAATTTTCAAAAATTATAAACATTATCGACGAACGTTATTTGCTTAAAAACGAACTGTAGCTGGCATGACAATGAATATTTATACCCAAAGGTGTCCTTGTGTTGGTTCTTTAACAATATTTTTACACGAATGCTGACTTATCAGACAAGAAACTGTTATTTTTCTGCGTTTTAAAAGTATCTTTCAATTACAACCATTTAATTAGATAACTACAGTAGTTGTTCAACTTAAATGTGCTTTTCTATTCGTCTACACACAGTTCTGTATTTATTTACGTATATTTTTAATACTGCAAACACATTCAATTTGTAAAATACCATTTAGATTATAATTCATAAATTGTAAATCATCTATGCAGATGATTTTTGTGTCAGTTGTTGACTTTCTAAAAACACCGATTTTTTGTCAGAATAATTTCTTTTATCTAGATGCTATTTGGAAACTTTACAATTGCATTTTGTATGTTTGGGTGATACCACTCTAAATTAGACTTGGCTAAGCGTAGATGGAAGTATCGGCACTACAAATGTAAACCTTCGTTTGACCTCGCCTAATGTGTCACTCCTTAAAAGGACGTTTCCCATAAAACATTCAACCATTAATAACCAAATAAATAAAAATAATTCCACATGGAAGCGTCGTGTTTAATAAATACCAAATATAAATGACTCATATACATTATTAAATCGGTAACCTGGGTATAGGACATGCAATGGGGTAACGAAATTTGATGGGTAGACTGAAGATAAAGACAGACAGGTATGATGGAGATTTTGATAGAAGCCTGACCTTGACTATTTAAAAAAAATTTAAATATATGTTTTATTGGTAGATGATAAAGCCACCCAGTGGAAAAAGTAGCAAAAAATGGAACCATTAAAAGTTAGATAACCTTTTTCAATCGGTTATAGAAAAGTTTCCTAAATGTGTAACCAATTGTGCACGATGAAGCAATGCAAATGGCATATTACTAACTAAATATTGATTTTTCTATCTTATATACATTTTCAAGGTCAAGCCATCCCCTTTTGATAGAAGAATGTACCAACGTGACTCACATTTATTAAGGTTGACTAAAAAGATAATTTGATATTGTTTTTTTTCCATCGTTTGTTTTATTATCGACCTTTTTATTAATGTACATCATCATCCCTCTTAGGTATTATTTCCCACGATGGTCCAAAGCATTGTAACAGGTATCTACACCACCACTTAATTATTTCCCCATATTTATACAGCATATTAAATGATGCACTTCGATGGCTTGATAAGCGTAGCAAACGTAGGGGAAACAACAACATTTCTTGACTGGTAAACGGCATCCTTGTGACATCGCCACTGTTCACATAGATTGACGAGACCGCCTGGTTTATTGTCAGGATCTCCCTTACCCCAAGGACTACATATGGTATATGTATACCTTAAGATACCGTTTAAGTATCCTGGGTGTATGCTTGAATCCACTAGGAAGCCCAGCTATACTGCTATTCAGTCGGTTCCTGCCGTTATTAGTCTAAATGCCTATAGGCATCCTCATTAGTGGACATTTTAGCAAAGCCGAACGTGGGTTCGCATTTGGTAGACCGGTGGTAGCGTTTGATCCCACGGCATATTGCATACAACAACCTTGTTGCCTCGTACTCTCCCAAGCATCAGGATTGTTTTTTAAACAAATAAAATAAGCTGACGCACAAAAAACGTACCGAATCGCGCATAATGGAAAAGACACTTCGCACAAATAGAACCCGAAACTGGGTAAATTGATTGGCTGCATAAGCTGTTTTCATCTTTTTGGGCTGGAAATGAGGGAAATGAAATAACAATATAAATGTTTATTGAAAAAATCTTCGGCAATTTCTAAAGGACATGAAGTTTGTTGCATGTCAATAGCAGTTGGGTTTGTAATAATTCGTAATAATTGATTCATTTATTTGGTTGCTTGATATAAAGGAGGAAGGTTTGAGCACAAGGTTAGCAAACTGACCTCTGTTGCAGGAACTATAGACTCAAATCAATGTGATCATGACAAAATATTGATACTGTTGATTCCTTTACATATCTGGGAAGCATCAGTGGTAAAGACGGAAAGCCAGACTTGGTAAGGCAATGTCAGTCTTCAATAGACTCAAATCAATATGGTCATGTTCTTCCATTCGCCTAAAGACAAAACTTCGTTTGTACGCATCAATAATCATTCTTACGGCAATATATGGGAGTGAAACGTGGAAACGTACGAACAGGATTGATAAGATGGTGGATGTTTTTCATCGCCGGTGTCTTAGAAGTATTTTAAAGATTACCTGGCGCGATCACATTTCAAATGATGAGATCATGAAAAGAATTAACTCTCGTTCACTCCATGACATCATTACAATTAGACGAAGAAAATTATTGGGTCAAATTCTATGTTACCGCCTAGAAAGAACGGTTTTGAAATGGACAATTGATAATGACAAAAGACACGTCCATCCTCAACTACGTACAAACAGATATCTAGACTAATAACAGCAGGGACCAAATATACAGCACTATAACTGAACTTTCATTGGATTCCCCTTCAGTAAATGAATGCTAGCCAACACCCAATGTGTTTATTTACCATATGTAGCCAGCTGTGTTTGTGAATCTGTCAACTGGCATCAATCCTAAAGAAGATCGCCTTGTAAACTCCTGTGAACACTGCCCAAGAACCATTTGGGAAGATTAAATTGAAGTAAATCAAACGAACATAGCAAAATGTTTGCACACACATGGAATCATTTTGTTGTATTCTTTTTGAATTATGGCACTTTGTTGTTCTTTTCGCTGTTCACTGCCGTTCCATGCTTGTTTTTCAATCGACAATTTAGTCGAAGAAGGCGGAAAGACTGGAATCCATGCCCACTCAGTTTTAAAGCTAGCGCCCATCCCACTTGATTAAGCCAGTATTCTTGAAAATTCGAATAATGCTTACATAGTTTCAATTTTCCATGCCGGCGTGGACTAGCAGTACAGGGCTCGATTTGAACCGCGGTGGGTTCGAATCCAACCACCGGCCCACTAAAATGCGGGCCCACGTTCAGCTTCTCTAAAATGTCCCCACTGCTAAAAGATGTTCCCTTGTAAAACATTCAAAGTAAATTAAAACAATAATAATGTTAATAATAATAATAATAGTAATAGTTTATAGTAATAATATTAATACTAATAATAGTTATAATATTAATAATAATAATAATAGTTATAATAGTTATAATAATAGTTATAATAATACTAATAATAGTTATAATAATAATAATAATAGTTATAATAATAATAATAATAATAATAGGTAATAATAATAATAATAATAATAATACTAATAATAGTTATAATAATAGTAATAATAATAATAATAGTTATAATAATAATAATAATAATAATAATAGTTATAATATTAATAATAATAATAATAGTTATAATAATAATAATAATAGTTATAATAATAATAATAATAATAATACTAATAATAGTTATAATAATAGTTATAATAATAATAGTTATAATAACAATAATAGTTATAATAATAGTAATAGTAATAATATTAATAATAATAATAATAATAGTTATAATAATAATAATAGTTATTATAATAGTAATTAGTAATAGTAATAATAATAATACTATTAATAGTTATATTAATAATAATAATAATAGTTATAATAGTTATAATAATAATAATAATAATAATAATAGTTATAATAATAATAATAATAGTTATAATAATAATAATAATAATAATAATAATAATAATAATAATAATAATAATAATAATAATAATAATAATAATAGTTATAATAATAATAATAGTTATAATAATAATAATAATAATAATAATAATAATAATAATAATAATAATAATAATAATAATAATAATAATAATAGTTATAATAATAATAATAATAATAATAATAATAATAATAATAATACTAATAATAGTTATAATAATAATAGTTATAATAACAATAATAATAACAATAGTTATAATAATAATAATAATAGTTATAATAATAATAATAATAATAATAATAATAATAGTTATAATAATAATAATAATAATAATAATAATAATAATACTAATAATAGTAATAATAATAATAATAATAATAATAATAGTAATAATAATAATAATAATAATAATAATAATAATAGTTATAATAATAATAATAATAATAATAATAATAATAATAATTATAGTAATAATAATAATAATAATAATAATAATAATAATAATAATAATAATAATAATAATAATAATAATAATAATAATAATAATAATAATAATAATAATAATAATAGTTATAATAATAATAATAGTTATAATAATAGCTATAATTACATGATCGTATGTATTATGTATGCATCCCCCTAGCAGGAGACTTTCATTTAGATTGAATGTTTTCAGTAAACTATTCACAAAGCAAAAACCATGTATACCGACACATGTTTGTGTATCTACAACTGTAAAAGAAAACTTACAGCTTTTGCGTTTGTTGCCGCCAATTCCAAATTGGGTTCTTGTGATTGTGGCAAAAGGCATGAAAATTCAACATCTGGTGTGGGTACCTGTGCACACATGTTGGAAAAACACAAAAGTACATCAACGCATTGTCACACTCTACGCTCATTATTGCATAATTTGCGTGTGCATAGGTGTAGAGTTTTCATTTTGTAATCAACATATGTAGTAGATATGTAGGATTGTCTGATAAGAATTGATTAGATTCACTTGAATAATACATCCACTTGGTTTGAGTCGAACAGGAGCACTGTATGACCGTTTCACCTTTATTTGGAATCACCAACCGTGCATACCTTTCAAGTTTTACACACAGATACATAAACTCATGCCTTATCTGGTGTCAGACGAGCGCTTTAACCACTGAGTTACGGGTGGATTACCTTGGCTCTGTACATTTATTATTAATAATAAATCTGATCAATTCTAATTGCCCATCGTCCTCAAATGCTGTTCAGTTACCACCGGTTTAGCAATATTATCAATACACATGTTGACAGTTGTGAAGACTATATATATTGCATAATCTATATGTGTATGGTTTTCATTTGAAATCAACGTATATAGATAAAACAAAAATGGTTATGTGTAGAAAGTAAACGAAAAATAAAAACCCTTAAGACCTTATTTATAAAAATAACCGAACCATGCCACATAAAGCTATTAAACTTGGCAGTATACAAGGATCTATGTGGTAAAGTCCTAATGAAAGGGTTCTCTCACTTGCTAAACCGGTAGTAACGTAGCAGCATTTGAGGACAGTAAGCAATTAGCATTGGCCAGATTTACTATAAATAATAAATTTACAGAACCAAGGTCATCCACCTATAACTCAGTGGCCTAGGCGCTCACCTGTCATGGGTTCAAATTCATGTGTGTGTGTATGTAAAATTTGGACAGTATGTGCTACTAATGATTCTAAATAAGGATGAAGCAGCTGTACAGTGCTCCTGGTTGACTCAAATCAAATGGATTTATTATTCAAGTGAATCTGATAAATCTAGTAGAAACGGATACAAAAATGATTATGTGTGTGCGTGTGTGTGTGTAAAAATGAACAATACAACGGAATTAAATTGTATTTTGTTGAAAAAACAATAAGTTTATGAATAGCGCAATGCCAAGCAATTAGCTATTCTTTCTTCTTAAATAAAGTTGAATAAGGCTCTAAAACAATAAATACAATTGCCATTTCAATGCAATTGGCCCAATTCTTTTTCCATTGTTCTACAATTGAAAGCTTGCGACCTTAAAATGGTTTTCAATTTTAGATTATTTTGTTTTTGCCATCTTAAATGATTGAGTGGGGAAATGCATCTTTCAGCAGTGGACGTGGACCCGCATTTGGTAGAACCACTCAGGTTCCAGCCGACCGCTGTAACACTAAACCAACTACGTAGTACAATAATAATGATAATAACACCAAGATGAACATTTTCTCTTCAGTAGTTCTATATACAGCTAAAAACCGAACTGTTACTGGTTCAAAGATCATGAAGCGTAACAAATTTGAAGCAAGATGTCTCAAATTCACAACACCTATTTCGTATCCTCCGTATCAATGGGATTGGACAATAACATGAGCATATGCCGAATTCAAGATGATATACGTATACCTTAAGATACCTTTTAAGTAGCCTGGGTTAATGTTTGCACCCACCCGCCGTAGCGGAAGCCCAGTTATACCGCTGTGCACCCAGTCCCTGCTGTTGTATTAGTCTAGATGCCTCTCAACACGTAGAGGATGAACAGTCAGGAATATCACCATCATTGGAAACTGAGACTTCATTAGCATTACTCAAATCCTCTGGATTATTGGCATCCCTTGATCATTAAGCATACATCGAAAATACTTGAAAGGCATGTTTACCAGGTTTTGGAGTTTATCACACATCACGTATCAATCAATTAAATAATAATTGTAAAATCAACCAAGACACTAAAATGTCCAATAATGAAAACACGTTGTTTTATCGCTTAAATTATGCAAAATGTGTTTTCTCACGACAGAAAAAAGCGTAATTAGAATTGTTAAAAATCAATTGGTATTTGAGTATTTTCAACGGTGACCCTCAACATAAAACAACTGTGCATGCGTGTGTGGGTGTATCGTGAACAATCTTTACGAGTGTTGTTTCAAGTGTACTTAGTTAGACACGTTTCAAACAATACCATTGTCCAAATAAAACGAATATTTGTCTACAAAAGAATATAGCGGGAGAAATTCTACGTTTACTTGTCGAAAAGACTGGCAAAGTCAGTTTCGAAATAGACAATTAACAATGGTGAAAGGAACGTCAATTAACAGACCACGGACAACAATTATTCGAAAAAACGAAAGTTACCACATGGGATGCTGATAATCTTGAGGATTTGAGTAATGCTTATAAAGTTTCAATTTTAAATAATAGTGATATTCATGACTGTTCCACCTCCATGTGGTGCATCCTCGACTAGGTAGCAACAAGTATCTAGATCTAATAGCAGCAGAGCCCGAGGACACAGCGGTACAATTGGGCTTTCGCTACAGCGGATGGGTGCTAGCATACTTAAAAGGTAGCTTAAGGTATACGTATACTCTATGTACTCCTTGGGTAAAAGAAGATAACTCTGACAAAAAAGCAGGCGGGCTTGCCAATCTTTGCAAACAGAGGCGTCGTCAATCAAGAAATGTTGTTGTTTCCCCTACGTTTGTTACGCTTATCAAAGCATCAAAGTCCATCGTTTGCTATGCTGTATAAATATGGGGAAATAATAAAAATGAAATGGAATCACATAAGATCAGATCATGAGGTGGAATAAAAATGCTACTACAGAGCCACATTGATACTAATAATAATAAAATGGAAAAATGTAGTTAAATAAATGGTCACCGCTTTATTTTTTCTATATAACCCACCACCGGCACTAAAATGCGGGCCCACGTTCGGCTTCGCTAAAATGTCCACTGCTGAAAAATGCGTTTCTCGTCAAAACATTCAAAGTAGCAAACATAAAATAAATAAAAATAAAATATGTATAACCAATTGATTTTAATGGCTTGATAACTGTAACAAATGTAAGGGAAATTACAAAGTTTCTTGACTAATAATCTTACTAAGCTCAGAGGTTAAAAAAGTCACCTACTTTGTTGGTGTTTAGGTGCCCAACGTATATGTAACAGTCAGGAATACCTCCCTTGATCGAAATGGAGATTTTTCAAGCATTACCCAAATCTTGAAACTTATTCCCTCAGAATCATAACAACATATTAATTATTTTAATTAATTATTTTTTAAATTTTGGTTGGTGACGTGGTCACCTCTTCATTATTTCCCATATTTATACGACATGTAGAACGATCGATTTCGATGATAATGGTACTAATAATGATAATACACCACAGCACGTACCGATTGATAAGCATCTTCGCCGTTCGTTTCTGGACAGACAACGGTCAAAAAGTTAAGCTTGGTGTCTTGCTGAATACTGCTGGAAGTTGTCACCTTATTGGGCTGACTGGTAGTCAACACGTCCGGTTGACTTTGATGACTTTCCATTTTGAGACGCCGAATTGTTTCCTCAATTTGACCATGCCGACCCGCCAGCGCCAATTTCATAATGTTGTCGCCATACTCCGAACAAGCCACTTCCATGCCTTAATACATTGTGGATAGAATCAAAAATTTTTAAATCAACAATAAGTTGGAAAGGGATAGAAGGAAAATATACATTAACAATTTCTTTTTTTTCATTCATTTTGGTTGGTGACGTGGCGTCACCTTTTCATTATTTCCCATAGTTATACGACATGTAGAACAATCGATTTCGATGGCTTGACAAACGTGGAAGAATAACAAAGTTTCTTGGCTGGTAAACGGCATCCTTGTGACATTGTCACTGTTTGCAAAGATTGACGAGACCGCCTGATTGCTTGTCAGGGTTATCTCCCTTAGCTTAATGGCTACATATGACATATGTATACATTTAGATACCTTTTAAGTATCCTGGGTGTATGTTCGCACCCACCCGCCGTAGCGGAAGCCCAGTTATACCGCTGTGCACTCGGACCCTGCTGTTATTAGTCTAGATGCCTAGGGGCACCTAGTCCAGGATGCACCACGTGGAGGACTAACAGTCAGGAATATCACCACAATTGGAAATTGAGACTTTCTAAGCATTACTCAAATCCTCAGGATCATTAGCATCCCTACTAACATCAACAATAATGCTATTGGTTGAATGTGACCAGCGATCGACAAACATGGATTTTTGCACGTCAGTTCATGTGGGGAAATTAGTCGACTCTAACAAACTTAAAGCAACAGACAGGTTTTCATTGATCGCCATACACAATCTCCCAATCCTCCATACTTGAATGCGATGCAATTAACTTTTGTAGTCAGCATAACTCACGTGTTGTTCATTAAGTGAAAATTGATGTTATGTAGGTTTTTCATCATTTGTACTGTATAAAAAATAGCATATCAACGTGATTTTCTCGTCACTTCCACGTTCCATCTCAAGATTTTGTCATTTATAATTTGGATAGTGGCATTGACTGAAACTGGCGATGTCAATGACCCTGAAGAATTGAGTAATGCTCATCAAGTCTCTATTTCCAATAATAGTAATATTCCCAACTCTTCTTTCTTCACATGATGCATCCTGGACTAGATGAGAGCAAGCATACACCCAGGATACTCAGAAAGTATCTTAAGGTATGCGTATACCATATGTAGCCATTGACAAACAATCAGGCGGTTTCGTCAATCTTTGCGAACAGTGGCGACGTCACAAGGATGCTGTTTACCAGCCAAGAAACTTCATTATTATTCTACATTTGTTGCGCTTATTAAACCATCAAAATCGATCGTTTACCATGCTGTATAAATGAATAGACAATTTTGTAATAAAAACAATTTTGTCACTACATGTAATTTTGCTACACCGGTAACTTGTCACTTTTTGGATTGATTATGTTGTTTGTGCAATTCTATTTGCTTTATATTTATGATTAATAACTATTATTGTATTCAATATTATGTGTCTTTGTATTTAACATTTCTATATCTTTTTGTGCATTCATATTTCTGCAATAAATGTGAGGTAGTTTCTACAATACATATGTACAAAAACGATAAATTCTTATCTCAATCGACAAAGTGCAAATTGATTCAATTTGCCGATAATATGGTGGTTCTACATGCAAAACGTTCGTCAAACAATAGTCCCAAAACAAGTTAAAAATTTTAGTTAATAAAATTGGACAGTTGTCTACTAACACTGATCCAAATTTAAATCGATCAAAGTGCAAGCTGATTAAATTTACGACACGGCGTCCGACAGATTTATCAGCATCAAGAATGAACATCTCCTACTGGTTATTATCGGATTACCAAAAAGCGCGCAAAAGATCAACTTTTGCGAGGTGCATTTTAATGAACGCCACTTGAACAATGTTGATTTCAAATGTTAATTGATTAAATCGCTCCAGTGATTTCCATTAAGCATGCAAACACCTAATTAATTTATTGATTTGAACTGGGAAGCTTGGCGTAAATAAAACGACTGGGTTTGAACGTTGTAATGCTCGTCCACATGCACGGGTGATGCTGTTCTATACTAGAAGTGATACATTGTTAATTAGAGTGGATTTGGGGTTTTGAATCCCACCACCGGTCCACTAAATGCGGACCCACGTTCGACTTTGCTAAAATGTCCCCACTGCTGAAACATGCGTTTTTCGTAAAACACTCAAAGTATTTTATGTTTATTACTTTGAATGTTTTGACGAGAAACGCATGTTTCATCAGTGGGGACATTTTAGCAAAGTCGAACGTGGGTCCGCATTTAGTGGACCGGTGCTGAGAATCTAACCCATGCCCACCGAGGTCCAAATCGAGCACTGTACCGCTAGATCAACATATGAAGCACTTAAATTAAAGCAAACAAATATGTAACGGAATTGAATACTTAGGAGGTACGTTTACAGAGCAAACTTAGCTGATGCGGTCATGTAAAACACATATTTATTTTATTTTTATTACTTCAAGTGTTTGCATCAATCAGTGCCCAATCAGGTTTACTATAGTGCTACACTATCAAAATTGTGTGCTACTACATGAAAAGACCTACAAGAATGAAAGTAGGAAATTACATTAATCAATTGTTAAATCTCGTTTTTATTATCAAGTAATCGCAGATAATTATTA
>JAKXYG010001113.1:0-5000 GCA_025895645.1 Cardicola forsteri | reverse complement strand
ATTATTATTATTATTATTATTGTTATTATTATTATTATTATTATTATTATTATTATTATTATTATTATTATTATTATTATTATTATTATTATTATTATTATTATTATTATTATTATTATTATTATTATTATTATTATTATTATTATTATTATTATTATTATTATTATTATTATTATTATTATTACTATTATTATTATTATTATTATTATTATTATTATTATTATTATTATAATTATTATTATTATTATTATTAATATTATTGTTGTTGTTGTAATTGTGAATATTATTATTATTATTATTAACTAACCTAGAAATGCTCCACCCTAATCGGCCCCAATTCCGGTTGACAAAGGAGGGTTAAAGCACAAGATTAACAATCTGACCTTTTTAAAAGAAATCACAGGAAAAAAACACCTTTAGTGCAAAATCTAAATAAAAGCCCAACATTTTCGATATACAAAATTGTCAATCACATGGAACAATCTGTTTGCCCCTTAACAGCTTTTTACAGCAAAAGAGTATTGAAATAGAAAATAATTGAATAAAACAAAAAAAATACAAGCCTGACTACTTTTACTTATCAGGATGTTGGAATTCGTTTGTAGTGTTGCAAAATCCGGTCTACAAGTCGGCGGTTAAAACTTTAGTTCGAAACATGCATGGACGAGGGGTTCCAATCATTGTAAGATATTATTAAAGTAGGAATTGTTCCACCTACGCATTCATTTGAACTAATTTGGACATCTCACAGTACAAGTATGCCTAATGCTGACTCATTCTATGTACAGCAATTTTGAATATATTTTTATAAAATCACATGCATACTATATAGAGTATATTTATATTCATTAACATATGACATTCTATTTCATTTTGATCCCATTATTTTACTACTACTTTTTTTATATTGATGGTAAAAATGTATTTTATGCTGAATGTATCTCTAGTGAGATATTAAAGCTTTATAATCATAATAATAATAATAATAATAATAATAATAATAATAATAATAATAATAATAATAATAATAATAATAATAATAATAATAATAATAATAATAATAATAATAATAATAATAATAATAATAATAATAATAATAATAATAATAATAATAATATTAATAATAATAATAATAATAATAATAATAATAATAATAATAATAATAATAATAATAATAATAATAATAATAATAATAATAATAATAATAATAATAATATTAATATTATTAACTAATCGAAGAAAACTCCAACCTAATCGGTCACCTGTTTATTATTCCTATATTTGTACGGCATATTAAACAATCGATTTCGATGACTTGATAAACTTAGCAGACGTAGAAGGATAACGAAATTTATTAGCTAATAGATGGCATCCTTGTGACATCGCCACTGTTCGTAAACATTGATGAGACCGCCTGATTTTTTGTCAGGGTTATCTCCCTCAGCCCAAGGCTACATCTGACATACGCATACCTTAAGAAACCTTTTAAGAACCCTGTATCAAACCAATCTAAGGTATTATAACTATTAAAAACGTATGTACATCCACTTTAGTAATTTCCGACAAGAGAGAAGGGTTTGACTTCAAGGTAAGCAACCCAGCCTCAATAAAAAAATGATACTGCTACAACAAAACAACAAAAAACACCATTCTAACAAATTATGACAAAAAGTGAAAGCGTCCTGATTTCGATGACAGAATTCGGTTCAATTGGAACGAAAGTTCAATATGCAAAATCTTGGCAGTTAAAAAATGCAACAGACAATCGCATGAAACAATCTTGATAGCTACTTGATGCTACTTAGAGCAAAGGGATTTTGAAAATAAAACAACTTAAAATTATATGTCCATTAAATGGTTTTGGTGTGAGTTTTTTATTGCTTACAGTGTTCTTCCTGCCGCAAAATCCCCTGTTTTATCCAGACCTGGAACTGGCTGAATTAGTTTATTTTTGATCCTCTCTAGACAGAGTTAAAATCTATTTTATATATAGGTCAAACAGAAGTGAACACACATGCACATCTTCCATATTACGTCATCTACAACAAACCCAATATCAGATCAATTTCAAAAATTGTTTTAAAGTGTTAATTACTTCTCAAGCTTCAAATATGTTAAAAATTCTCGAATCTGTTTATAATTCACACATTGAAACCTGCTTTGTATGCACAAAAACAGTTTGTCACTACATTGAACTTAGCTTGGTCGTAATGTTTGTGTTCATGTAGGTTTGTAAGTTGTACTAACTTAAACGTCATCTGTACCCCCTTTTTGTATGTGTATACTAAAATGTTATATGTTTGTGACTAACGAGAATATACGAAATGAATTCATCTCACAGGTTACGTCTACTCATATTTTTATTTGAAATTATATATGAATGTATAATTTCTTTTTTATTGTTTAAACGTTTAACAAAAAACATTTTAAAAAGTAGATATTTAACGAAACCCCAGACACAATTGCTTCCATTCAGTACCGGTAGTGGATCCCGAATTCATTCTGACGTAGTTTTAGTAATCATACTCCAAGCACGTCTTCTGTTCCAGCAGTTACAATTGTAATACAATAATAACTTGGCTATGTTTAAATACTGGGCAGTTTTTAATACTTTAATTCCCGTCAGCTTTAACCTGTTCTTACCATTGATTAATATTTACTTAAAAATGAATTCCATTATAACTTTTACAAATCATCATCATCATCGGGGATAAATACCTCCCCCCAACAGTTATTATCGACCGAACGTCTGCATAAAACACCAACTTGCAATATGCACTTAATGAACGACACTTGAGGGTGTTACTGCTTTTAGATGCTCACTACATCCTGAAGTGAAACCCCTCCAATGATTTCTATTAACTGCTAAGGGACATCCAATTAAGTAATTTATTTGGTCGATGAAGCATAGTATAAACAAAAGGACTGACTTCGTGTGCTACAATATCCGTCCAAATTTTCCGTTGACCACCTGGTCTCTTTTCCAAGCCTGCATAAAGGAGGAGGGTTTGACCGCAAAGTTAGCAACCTGGCCTGTGCAAAAAAATCTATACTCCTACGGAAACAATAAGAGAACGCCATTCGGGCAAACAACGGCAAAGAAGTGATCGTACGTATCTGGATGACAGAGTTACACACAGATGACAGGGTTGATAGAAAGCCGAAAAGAAGCTCAATTTTCGATTTGCAAAATGTTCAATGCCAACGAGACTTTGTTGTTTTGTTGTAATTATTGTCTTATTGCCCCATGTTTATTTTTAAAGCAAAAGGGTTTTGTAATGTAATAATATGGATGGGATTTCACAGCTATCCTGACTGAATAAATGGGTAATCTACGTGAAACACGACCAATCCATTTTATAAAGTACATCATTCTTTATGTGTAAAAAAATTGTATTGAACAATGTTGTACATATGCCAAAAAAGAAAATAATTGAAATATTGAATTAATTTTCCTTACTACACACAAGTTTCCCTTTGCCTAAATTGTTACGTAACAACTGCGCCCTCCCTTTTTTAACTAATACGTAACTTGTAAAGTATTCCCTTTACCTTAAAATAACTACATTCACTTTAAGGTTAAGCATCGCTATGTGCAATTGGGAAATTTTACATGTTCCATTTTCTACATCCGCCCAAATATGAATGAAACAAAAGCAAATTGCTAAATTATATTACCATGAAAAACATTTGGGTTTATACGTGTATGCATCATGTACGTCAATCTGTACTATTGGATGTTGCACTTATTCTAGCTTCTTAGCACAGCAGGGGGCAACAAGATTGTACCACGTGATTGTATTTTCCAAATATGGGCATTTTAAAGATTGGACTTCTTGTCGGTTCACACTCAACCTAAAAGTTTGAGTGCATAGCGGTCAAAATTGGGATTTTGCTTTGACGGATGGATCAACCGCTCAAGGTACTGTGCATAAGGAGGATAACTTGGACAAACAATTATGCGGCCTTGTCAATCATTGTGAACAGTAGCGCCGTCACAAGGATGCCGTCTGTTAGCCAATAAACGTGTATACTGCTATATTTGTTATGTTCTTAAAACCATCAAAGTTAATTGTTGGTTAATGATCATGGTGATATTGCTAATTGTTCTTTGTAGTGCATCCTGAACTAGGTGCTCATAGGCATCTGGACTAATAACAGCAGGGATCGAATCCACAGCTGTCTTTCACATCATTACTCAACTGTAATTTTTCCACTACAGACAGCTTTCAACAAATCTATAGCTTCCTGAAAAACCGTGAAAACTTACCTACACATGAAAGCCATGACCAATTATTACAACTATTTATCTAGACTACTAACCATTTCAAAATCAAGCAAAATTGAACTTCTGACAAATTTATCACAGTAGGATTAATTAAATCTTCACACACACACACATACACTCATCAGTTTGAACTAATTTGTACACTCCATACAATAATGTAACGGTGCCTTGTAATGACTCATTCAAAGTGTAGTAATTTTGAATTTGTTTTTTCGAACCACATGTTTTGACTACATGCATTAAATGATTTTTTATATTTTATTTTGTGCCATTATTTCTAAGATATTTTTGGGTATAATATTATTGCTTGTTAATCAAAGATAAAAATGTATTTTTGTTATTGAATGTATCTCCAGTGTTCTACTGAAGCATTATGTAATACCAATAATAATAATAATAATAAAATCTTAAGTAATAATAATAATAATATTAATAGTAATGATAATAATAACAATAGTGATAATAGTAACAATAATAATAACAATAATTATACTAATAATAATAAAAATAAAAATAATAATAATAATAATAATAATAATAATAATAATAACTCCGCCTACTTTGGATCAGAAATGATTCAATCTAGCCAGTCTCAAGCCTGGATAAAGGAGGAGGGTTTGAGCGCTCAAGATTAGTAACCTGGCCTCTGTAAAAAATGTATACTGCTACGGAAACAATACAAGAGGACGCCATTCCGGCAAACAACGGCAAA